>JAOEHY010034449.1:0-66933 GCA_025447955.1 Psilopsiagon aurifrons
CAAAAATAACCCCCCCCCCAAAACAAACCCAGCAAAGCAACTACAAAACCGAGCACTTAAATAGTATTTAGATACAGGACATAATAGATCTATTCTGTATTTTTCTGTGTTTTCCAGAGGGGGAGAATTTCAGTACTACCTTTTTAAAACCACTCATCTTTGTGTTACTTGGTGGAAAAAACTGGCCATTCTTGGCAGTTAGCTTTTTTACGTTGGCTGTGTGCATGCAGGCCTAGCATTTATCAGCATAATGAGATTTTTCCCCATTTATTACAGAGCAATTCATGGTCTCTAATTAAATTATTAAATATTCAGTACCTTGACTGACAGCATATTGGAAATGCAGTCAGTTGTTTTGGTTTGGTTCTGGTACGAATCCCAGGGAACAGGCTGTGACTGGTATACACTGGATTTTTACAAATCCAACTCCCTTTGTGCAAGCAGTACATGTGCAGTTACAGATGGGGTGTGGATTTTGTACAGCTGCAACTTCAACTTACCTATTTGGTAATAGGCAACTTCAAGAATCCTAAGCTTAGTACTTATACATATATAGGTGTCTTTAGTTATGTTAACCCAAATGCAGTGTTTTTATTAGGTGATGCACAATATCTAGGTGCACGTTGTTGTGGGTTTGGGGTTTTTGTTTTCCTAAGATATTTCTGGTTTGTACCTCATTCTTTGGCTCTTTATTATGTGCCAAATGTCATCTTTGTTATGCTGTTCATTCTGTAATACAATGGTTGGAATGGCTGCTATTTGTATTACTGCCACAGTTATTACAGAAAATGTATTTACTTATGCAGAGACTTAAAATAACTCATTGCCATGAATGTTTTTATAGAAAGATTAATTTTTAAGATCTGGAGAGGACAAACACTTCAAGGTGTTATGCAAATACTGTTCTCCTTAAGGTTCAACACCTGGAAGAACAACCATGTTTAAGGAAGTGTTTAACACAGTTACCACACACCTTTTGAAGTAACAGCGTAATTTGTGACAGGTAACTAACTTGGCTCATTGAGTGTAGCTCATGAAATATAGGAAATATATTACTGCTAAGCTGCATTCATTATAGAAATAGCCCAGTGCCATTAAGGATAAAATGTCTGGTTGGTTTAAGCAAGTTTGCTTCAGGTGTTTTGGTGGGATACTGACTACGTAAGAGAATTTCAGCACCAGGAAGTGGTCAGAAGTGCCCTTCCAGCAGTGGTCTATAGCTGGTGTGTCACAAAGGAAAAAGCAAAATGAACCCGTTTCTAGAGATAACCAGACAGAACCTCAAGATGGAAGAACTGAATAGATCAGATTACTTGCACAAGGAGTTGCTAGAGGAGTTCACCAAAACAAATGGGGATAAAGTTAGCATAGGCAAGGTGCAGTATGCTTTAGCTGGTAAAAGCAGTTCAGTCGGTTATTTTCATACCTAGTGGTCTGTCTTTGGTGGGAACATAGCTTACCCCATTGCTCAGGATACATGTGCAAGTGGCATAACTAGTCTCTATACTTGATTTTTCCTTACTTGCAAGTGCTTGTCCCTGTAACCTGAAGGTGATCTTTCTTCTGTTCTGTAGCTACCCTGCTGCATTTTTACCTGCTTTTTCAGTACAGAGTGTCAGTGTTAATCTTTGGGTTCCCCCCTCCATTAATTCACATTTTACAAGTAACAAAGTCTAGAACTGTCTAAGAAATCATTGTGAAATACAGTACTTGTCTGCACTGAAAAGGAAGGGTCAAAGGCTTTGAATTAAACACAACATTTTACAGCCTTGGATCATTATATCTGTACTGACACATGTACCACTAACTAATCACAGTAGACTTAATAAATGCTGGATTGAAAGGGCAACTTCATTCCTGTCTCAATCTGTTCTTAGTGCTCAGACTTCAGAAATACTGACACACTCCTTTTATCAGGTGGTAGAACAAAGTCTCAACTGCTGCTTCATGCTAGGTGCTTACTTGCAGGGAGGTGGAATAAATGTGAACTTCTAAAGTATTGATTGCCACATCTGTACTTTGTTCTTGTGGGCTTGTTATACTGAGTCACCTTCGCACCAACACTGAAAGTATTGGAGACACAAGGTGGAGAAAAAGGTGCTTCACTTCTATTAAGATAAAACTTCTGCAAAAGCCCATTGTAACAAGTAGTAAAATCAATTCTGGCACCAAAGCCACCAAAAGCTTCTGTGCTCAGCCATGCTTATATTGCTGAAGAAAGCCTGAAGATCTCCAGTGCTTTCTGAGAACAACCAGTAGGGAAAGTTAATCTGAAATGGGTCACATTGAGATTCTGCTGCTAATCCATGTACTATTTTTGTGTAAATCCTCAGTCATGTGCACACAGGCTACGAAAGGATCTAGCCAACTGCTATCATGTTGATCTTCTAGAAGTCTGTATGTTATAGTTACTAGTTTTAGATTAACTTATCTGTTCTTAAATTCCCTAAAATGTAAACTCATCAATCTTCTAATGAGGTAGCAGGTTAAGTAGAATGTTAGAAGTTTTGAGTATGTATAGGTGTATATAAAGAGAAGTAATTCTGCCTACAAGTCTGGATGCTCCTACTTGAAGTTTACTTTTCAATATGTAGCACACAATAATACAGAATATATTGCAAGAAATAAATTCTATGCAAGAACAAAGTACTTCAGATTTACAGGGTTAGTTTTTTTTGTTCACTTGCATCATGCAAATTCTTGTGTAGATTTTTCTAACTGGGTCAGTCCTATCCTGGGTGGGACAATCTAAGACACTTGTAGTAAAAGCTTTAAGTGATAGTTAACTGCTCTTGGACTGAGAATTCCAAGCTTTCTGACATTACTCAAGTAACTTAAGTCTGTGTTGCTCATTGTAAAACTAAAGCGGATTAAAATGAGTACTTCATGTGGAGTTTTGTTTTTTTTTAGAAGGCAGGAGACCTTTGTTTGGGATTACAGTAACTGGAATAGTTCCCTGTGAGTAATTAAAGATTGAATTCAATAATTTGATTATACTTCCTGATGCATAGTAGCCCATATACCGTCTTAAGTATGACCACAACCTAAATTCTCTTCTGCTGAACATAATGCTGCTTCAGACTGGAGAAACATAGGTTAGCTGAAAAGAAATTTAATCATGGATGGAGCTACCCAATATTTCAGATGTAATGCTAAGAAAATTCTTGGGTCAACACTGTTAGGAAATTTCTGTTGGAGCTCACTGCAACTTCTGGAAGGACTCAGAGGATAGTTAAGGGCTACGTTGAAGTCTGGATTCAAGGCAGTATCAGTGAATACTGCAGTACAGACAAACCCAATCCAGAAGGTTCCAGACCGAAGCCTAGCTGCAGCAAGTCTAAACACAGCTGGCACAACCAAACCCAGCTCCTTGGGATAAAAGGCTGGTTGATCTACTGGGGTTGATCTCCATGACAAAGGCAAGCTGAGTTACTGGTAGCTCTTTGCAACTAAACGTTTATCAAAGCAACCACTGGAATCTGCATTTCTGAAACTTTGCAGTCTCCCTATGAATATGAATAGAATTGCAGAATAGTAGTTCCATGTCTGTGTGTCAAGTGTAAACTAATAACAGCAATACTGTCTTGCAGTACCTCACAAAGCAAGTGGAGCTCTTGCGTCAAATGAACGATCAGCATGCCAAAGTCTATGAGCAGCTGGATGTGACAGCAAGAGAGCTGGAAGAGACTAATCAAAAACTAGTTGCAGACAGTAGAGCTTCCCAACAAAAGATACTAAGGTAAACCTTTACTAGATCCTTCCTAGATAATGTGAAAAAAGCACTCCAAGTGTGTATTTTTGTAGTTATTGGGTGGCTGTCTCTGTCTAGCGGTGTTCTACAGTACTGTTAAATTGGAAGGATAGCATTTTTTAAAGGTCTTTTGGGGCCAAAGACCAGCCTTCAGAGAAGAAAAGACACTATAAGGGGATGGGAAATTCACATCTACTTGATTAAACACTCAAATGTCTTTCACCTTTTAGTTTGACAGAGACCATTGAATACCTGCAAACACACATAGATGACCTGCAAAGACAAGTAGAAGAACTGAAAAAGCCTGGGCGAGGCCGTATGAACCATGAGAGATCTGACCAGCCAAGATCAATGCATAGTTTCTCATGTTTGAAGGAGCTGTATGATCTTCGCCAGTAAGACTTTCTACCTTGCAGAGCAAAGATAATACTGAAATTATTTTAGCAAAGCTCTAAAAACTAAGACACAAGCACAGAGGTCAAACAAGCCAGCAGGAAAACCTCTGATGTTCACATCTGTCAAAGCACCTGCACAGTCCTGCAGTATGTGGTGGTGCCACTGCTTCTGGCATACTTCTAGACCACATCAGTATTTGTGTGAGAGGAACTGCTGTGAAGGGTTCTCTCCCAAAATCTCCAACCATATCAAACTGCAGCCCAGTTTACAGCAATTTGCACCCCACTTTTTTTAGTCAAATAAAACCAGACAGTCTGAAAAACGAACATCCTACATGCAAAATATTTTCTGTAACTTTTCCTTGGATGTCTGTGGATATATTCAAGGCAGGCAGGATTCCTGCAATAGCCTACTTGAATTTAAACTGGTTAAAATGATGCTTAGGCTGGTAAAATGGTACCTGGAGCTCTGAGCTGCTTTTTTAAATTTAGAGCAGTTTTCCCCAGCTGAACTGCATTAGTATGCCCATCAGGACAACCACCTGGGGTAAAAGCTCAGACTAGCTTCAGTCCTAGAAGGTTCACTTTAGAAATGAAAGGTAATTTCACAAGTGAAGCACTTCCATAGACACAAAAGCCACCATAGGCTTTTGTGTCTGGGCTTCAGCACTACATGAAGGTAGGACTGTAGAATAAATCTGTACATCCAAAAGGAAGTTATTTCTTGATAATTTAAATAAGTGGATTCTTTCAAACTGCCCAAGGCTTGTGGAAGTACCAGGCTACAGAACTGCCTTGTCAAGTTTCGATGTTTGTTTCCACAGTCAACACTGACAAAAGTCACAAGAGTGCTGTGGAGAAAACTCTTGAGTGTCAGAGTACTGCATGACATGGAGGCAATGTTTAAATAAACTGAAATTATAGGTCGAATTATTCAATAAGCTTGTCTGTAACCTGAAACTGTTCCTAAACTGCCATTCTGCTTAGAGATGGGAACCTTGATTTGATGGCATATCGGTATTTACAAACTCTGCTCTGATGATTAAATGGACAGATAGGCTAGCAAAATGTCTACTACATGTAGCTTAAAGTGTGTTAGCACCTAGTTCAAATCAGATTAGTTTAGATCTGTCATTAGTTACCCAGGACAGGAGAACTTTAGGAGGTGTGGTCAGCTGTACTTCCTACATTTGATAATGCTTATTTTGTTTCTGCAGGTATTTTGTTTATGACCATGTGTTTGCAGAGAAGATTACTTCAATGGATAATCAGCTAAGTCCTCTAGAAGAAGAAAATGAGAACTTAAAAAAGGCGGTTACAGTTCTGCAAGCCCAACTGAACCTAGAAAAAGAGAAGAGGGTAACAATGGAAGAGGAATATAATCTTATGGTAAAAGAAAATTGTGACCTTGAACAGAAGCTTGCTGATATAGACTTGTATCGGGCTCGTGCAGAGGAGTTGGAAGTGGAAGTAGCTGAAATGCGACAAATACTTCAGTCTGAAAACACATTACATAAAACAGAGAAATTGGTGCCAGAATCCTTTTTCATTTCATTCAGGGAGCCTTTAGAAAGGGAGCTTGGTCAGAACCCAGCAGATGATGGACTTCTGACTGTGTCAGAGTTTGAGAAGAAGGCGCTGAAACGGAGCAGCAGCGAAACCTTCCTGAGCAGTGCTGCAGGGGGAGACATTCTAAGGGACCACGAAGAAACATGTATTAGGAGAGCTGAAGCTGTGAAGCAGAGAGGAGTCTCTGTACTTAATGAAGTTGATGCTCAGTATAATGCTCTGAAAGTGAAGTACGAGGAACTTTTGAAGAGGTGTCAAATGGCTGAAGATTCTTTGAAAAACAAGGCTGTGCAAACACCGAAGCAGTATTCCAAAGACCTAACTGTGGGGAATACCCAGTACGATCTTGCAACTAGCAACCAAGAATTCATGAATGTGGAGTTAAGTGACTCTCCCACAAATGCTCTTCCTGAATATAAAGCACTCTTCAAGGAAATTTTTAGCTGTATCAAAAAAACAAAAGAAGAAATAGATGAACACAGAGCTAAGTACAAGTCCCTCTCCTCTCAGCCGTAACATTGGACATGCTGATGACCTGTTTTCTATTGATGACTGATCCGTTAGTCAAGAAGGGGAAAAACTTTTCACTGATGTCAGAAGACCCCTTATACAATGTATTTCTTGAGCACTCAAAATGAATGTTTTGAATTGGCTTGTAGGCCTGTAGTTAACAATCTAGTTAGTTAACAGCTAGTCTCCCTATACCTATGTAGCAATAGGTTAAATGTTGTTTAGCACTGTCACACAAACTAGTGGTTGTAAAGCAAACATCATAGCTTAATACTACGCTACTACTTCATACTACACTTAATCTCTGGCCAGAGCAGTTAACTGACTCTAGTTTCCTTAGTCCACTTAAAAAGTAACAGAGCTAAGACATCTATACTCTCACAAGGAGCCAAACTAAAGCTTTCCTTTGGTTTACACTGATGATCTAGCCCTGTAACTATATCTCTGTGGAAAATAAGTAAAACCAAAGCTCATGACCAGTGTCCTGGGCAGCCTCTCCTCAGTTCTTGAGAATGAAGTTAGCAGTTTAGCTGAGCTTGCTTTGGCAGGGAGGTGGAGAGCTGGCACAGCAGCCTCAGCTGTGCTTGGTTTAAGCTAGTACCATGTTTTCACATGCACTAAGCTCTCCCCCAGTTAGTATAAATGTCTTCCTATTAAGAAAGGATTTGATGTAAAGTTTGCGTAGCTTTTTAGGTATGGTTTCTTATGTAGGGCACTTTGTCTGAAGGCAAGATACTGTGAATTGATGATGTATGATGTTATTTGGAACCTACTGTTCTTTGGTGGAATGTCTGCAAAGTACATTTTTATGTGTATTTGGTAAGATAGAAAGTTGCAGTTTAGCTATTTAACTTTAGGAGTAGTATTGATGTAGCAGGATAGCTTTTAATCTTACATACCACAAACTCCAAGTGCTTGAAGGACACAGGCCAGGTGAAATCTTACCACCTTGTTTTGTCTCTTGCTTCCAGTGTCAGGTTCTGTGGATGATTCCATGCTGCCCGGGGGGTGGGAGTATGGCCACAACTCTGCCAGAATTCATCCTGCTGAAAACAGGGGACCATGCTCTTGTTCTTCCTCCCCTTCTCCTGTCCCTAATAATAATCTATATATACTGAAATTCTGAAAAGCAAAGACCATGAGGTATGTTCTTTAAAACTGCTTCAAAGTCCTAAGAAAACAAAGGTTAAGAGATTAAAAGGGGGAAGGCACAAGGAAAGGTGACATTCTTTTCCTTATTAAAGGTCGTTGGGATTGACTCTCTGCCCAAGTTGCTGTGATACACCAAACCATTGACAAAGAATGTCAACGATTTCTCAGTGTTGGTTCAACTGCTGCTGGTGCAGTTTGCCTTATGTTGTACCCTGCTGAGCTTGTGGATAGCTGTCCTTCAGCTGCAGTATTAAGACTTCGTTTTGTGGGAGTTTCTCTAAAATGTGTTGCATTTTGAGGATTATTGAAAAATGGGAATCTGACTCCTGTATTTTTCTAAGCATAGAAAAATAATCCTGTCAAGCCACATGTGTAACTAGTAATTACACCCATGTGTGCTGGTAGGGAACCAGTACACCTGCTGCACGTGGCACCTGCGTTATCTAGTCTTGCATCTTTCCCACGTGGCTCTAATGGAGTTCCCATTACAGTTGTATTTTTAAAAAGGTTATGTCACATGGAAAAGGATAGGCCTATCTAGGATAGGAATCTGGGGGGAATGAAGTAGTTTCTCCTCAGTGTTGTGGTGTTTGTCAGTCAGTGCTGTTCAAAAAGGAGGGAAAACCCAAAAAAGGCAGAAAAGCTCCTGTTTCTGCCATGAGGTTAACTGTATTGTCACTGTTTCCTTAACATTTGCATCTGTATCACCTGGAGGTCTGCTCTGATTCAGGTACGGGGAAGCAGTAACCCTACATGAGAAAGGTATGGCATGTTTGTCACAAACCCTTTACTGCTCCCTCCTCACTCCTTTAGGAGAAGGGGGATCCACACCTGCCAGACCAGAAGACATGTAAAATTCAGAGTTTGGTGAAATGGGTGATCTCCAGTGGGTTGTTCCTGTTGGCTATTTTTGTGTACTTTATATACACCATTTTTATGCTTTAAAAATACCAAAAATGTTCTCAGCTTTCTACAGAACTACTTGATTGTTGTGCAGTGTAATGTCCCCTTGGCTACCTGTGCCAGTGCTTGGCTCTGGCTGTACTGTACTTTAACCTTAACTGTACATAATATGCAATAAAAAACTCCAAGGCTGGGCTCTGCTTTCATAACCTCTCAGACTTTGGCCTTCCTCAAGGGCAGCTTTAAGATGCAGCCACAGGTATTGCTCTGGCAACAGGGCTGTGCTGGGTGCATGCCACCAACCAAGACAAAGGCTGTAGAAGCTTCCTGAACTTTAAGACACCTCCCTGATCTATTGATGTAGTTAATAAAGTACATTAGCATATTAATTATTTAGCAGTTTAAAAATAGATACTTTCCACAGAAATGTGAAATGCTGTAAGTATGGTAACAATATTCTTAGCCAAGCTTAGCTTACCTGGATTAACTACCTTAATCTGCTTATTTTAGTCAACAACTCAACTCACCTTTTCAGAGCATAAGTAGATGAAATTAATAGAATCTCCTTGAGCTTCTCATGTGATGGGAAGTATTGCAAAGAACATGACCAGTACAGTAACTGTCATGTACAGTGCTTATACAGCCATATTCCTTAACCATATCGCATGACAAACCTGCAACAGAGAGTGGTTACCACATCTTGCACAGAAGACCCTTACCTCAACAGCTACCTCTGGCTCTGCCCTGCAGCCCATGGTGCAAGCAGAATGATGTAAAGCAGTTCACTATCTACCTCTAACCTCTGTGAGCCTTCAGGCTGCAAAAGGAGCAGGTGCACCTCCCGTCTCTTCTTGGACAAATACAAGGATGGGTAGAATTGACCTTTGAGATAAAATTTTATTTAAAAAAAAATACAGAAAATAGAGGTTTTAAATTGTTGCCCTGTGACAACTACAGCTGGATGCCTTCCAGCGGGTGCACTCAGCTACTTATCTACTTACCTCACTGCGTTTGCACTCCGTAATGCAAAAAGTCCCCCAAACAAAACCTTCACCACTAAAAGCAATCCAGTAGTTATGCATCTCTTCAAAATGCAGGTGCTTTTCCAAATGACTCATTTCACAGACAACAGGCAAGAACAGTCACTATGTAGTACAGAGCTCAAAGACTTTGTTGTCCCCCCCTGGCATTTCCATGAGCATGACTGTCTTTTATATAGAGAGGGCTGCATGGGCTGTTACAATGCTCAGCCTGAAGCATGAGCATCCAGGTATTTAACAAAAACTAGGATGTCTGTAAACAAATTTAATTTATTGGCATTACTTTTAAAGTATTAGATCATGATTTTCCATCATGTCTGTGTCAGTATATGGTTTTATTTCTTTATAATGAAACAGAACGAGAATTGAAATACATTAGAAGTCCACGATTAATCAAGCTGCAGACAGGGTCCCATGCTGTTCTCCCAGTTGCTCTTGCACCTAGGTAGCCATGCAGACATGGGTGTGAGCATGTTGGGATGTCAGTGACTGTCTTGCCTGCAACGCCCGGGTCCCCCAAAGTAGGTCAGGTCCTGCTCCGCGCTCCCGAGGTCACGGCATTACTCCGTGCCGCGTGCTGCAGGTTTCCTCTGTCATCCTGGAGTTCACTTGAAACCACTACCACCACTGTCAGGACTGCACCGTCCCCTTAAGATACCACATTCCACCGTAGCTCACACAACAGTCCTGGGGAGACAGGGAAAGTGTGTAAGGTGCCATGGCCTGGCTTTGGGACAACTTATGACAAGTGTCTCCTGTCCAGTGCACAAGAGCATGAATCAGAAGCAACAGGTTATCTCCACCCTAAGACTATATAGCTTAAATGAAGATAACAGACATGAGAGGGGGAAGATTGAGAGGACACAAGGACAAACAATGCGGTGGCAGCAAGAAAGCAGGCTTTCAGGGGGAGCAGATGGGGACTGCACAGCAGCCAGCTTGGGAAAGGGTGAGGACAAAGGGCACTGAGGGATATGCAGGCTGAAGCTCAGGTGGAGAGGCTAAAGGGAGCAGTGGAAAGGGATGAAATGTAAAAGCGGTCACCAGGTCTTTCTTAAGAAACAGCCTTCTACGATAATGAACTGTTGCACCTCAGACCTGTGCTTTGGTATTCCAACCACATGCCTGCCATGCTTACAGCAGGTAAGCACCATAGCAAAGGAGTTCACTAAGTGGGTTTTCTTACGGCTCATTTTCTTATTTCTTCTATTAGATGAGCACCAAGTCTCTCGAGTTCTAAGCTAATGCCTTCTCTTCCTTTTGCTCCCACCCTCCCACTTAGATAATTTGACATAGGCTTAAGTACTGGTACCAGGCTGATGCTGCAGAGCTTAAAGGGGAAAAGGTATCTTTTTTTGTGAAGTCTTGTGATTTGCATATTGCAAAACAAATACAAAAATTAAGTGTGGAGAGTAGGAAGAGGGTTTGCAGACCTGATCTGCAGATGCAAGAATACAAACCCTGTCAGCCTGTTCCTCTGTGTATAAAAAAGGAGCACACGCAGATGGGGAAATAGAAGTCAACAAATCCAATTACATTCAAAGAGGAATACATTCTCTTGTGGCTTGAAGAAGCCAAAGAATCTTCCTGTTCCATTAAATCATACTTCTAAATTTTATTTCAGAAATAAAGATAATTTCACATACTTCTGTGACGAATGTATTCATGGCAAAGCAGCCTGGCACAACACAAGGCCAGCTGCACAACCATTTAGTGACTTACAGAGGAAGGTATTTTTTCTAGAAATAGATGATCTGTTAAATAGCAGCAACACCGCAAAAAACTAATGCCAGTACATTGTCTAGATGTTCCAGAGGAGGTGATATTTGAGCCCATCTAGTTACTTGACAGATCTCCCCAGCACAGGCAAGCCACATGAAATCTGTCAAGCAGGCAGAAGCATCTGAGCTTATTTTAATGCTAAGACAACCAGGCTCTTTCAAGCAAGACCAGTTTGCTTATTATCACAGCAACAGATCTGTAATTTTTCAAATATGCCACTATTCTGTTTGCAAATCCCAATGTAATAAAGAACTTAACCACTTCTCTAATTGAAGTGGGTGACAGTAAGCAAAGGCCCAGCGACAATGATTAAAGTATTATTTCAGTTGGCAACTTTCTACTTAGCCATCCTGCATTGCTTTTAAAGCTTGTCAGTCTTGGCCTGTATGGTCTGTACTTTATACCTTCACCTTCTTTTAGCAAATAGATGGTGCATCTTCATAGATAGAGATGAAAGGATTCAAATAAACATTCACAATGTGTTAACTATTACTCAGCCTGCTTGTTTGGCCTAGGGTTTTGCTCTGTACACTGCTGCATGTCCTACTACAGGATGAAATGCATTTCCTTCTCAATATGTGGCACTTGTGCCCTTCAGCATTCATTTACCAGCACTCAGCTGGTAAACTTAGAGCACTGTGCAGCACCCTCCCACCTCCTTCCTGTTTAACTCCACTCCAGTGGAAAATAACTGAAGGATCACATTTACTACATTCTATTCTCTGCTGGTCCAAGATGACAAATAAAGATCGGTTGCAATAATACAAAATAACATGTGAGTCAAAACCACTACTCCTTGGAGGGAAAGAAGACAGAATGAGACAAGTGTATTATTAAGAAAGCAAGCTGAAAACCAGGCTTTTTCCACATGACAACACCAATTGTTCTATCATTCTTTGCATTTGTCAATCCAAGGTAGCATACGATCCTTTGCTCAAACTGAGCATTAAAAATTCGTGCATTAATTGGTTCAATCCCACAACAGAACAGAAACATACCTTTAACACTCTATCCACCTCCTGCTTGTTTAGATCTTCCCCACATTCTTGACTCAGCTGATTCTGGATCACATTCCTGCGCACTCGGTAATTTTTCGAAAAGATTTCAAGCAAAACTTGGCGATGCTTTCAAGGAAAATGTATCATAAATACAGAGAGAACAAACACCTACCCTAACCCACCTACATATCACAGCAGTACAAAACAGTCACAGAAATACATCAGCGGATTCTCGTTTCATAGTCCCAAAGCCGTCCCACATCCATCTGCCCTCCAGCAGTGCTCTAGCCTCCAAGGGCTCTAGAGGGATCTCTCCATACCCTGATCTGCACTGTCCTATGACGTGGGGCACCTCCAAAGGTATGAGAACATGATGAAGAAGGAGCTGCAACATATTCCTCCCAAATGCTTCTGGGAGTTCAGTGGTCCACTCCAGCCAGGAGGCTGGATACTCCTTGACCCTTCCCTATACAGATTTATTTAGATCATGGACACCGAAGTTACGTTGTCCATGCACATTTTGTTAGGTACCTTCCCTTCCACTTCATTGACTCTGATAGCAATTAAAACTCAAGAGATGCTCACATATGCTGTAGTAATTTCCTAGTATAAGTATAAACAGATACATCAGGTATCAACATCATTTCATCTCTGGTTAATGCTGCATTACCATCAAAGAAAAAAAAATTGGACCGGATGCTGGTGTGAGGCCTGTGTCAGTGAATCTTTTCGCAGTTTCTAAATTGCCTGCATTCCACTGAGCTAGTTGCTGACATGTATTGCCAACATATTATGTTGTTTCTACCCACACCGCCTTGTCTTGACACAGCAATGACCACCCTGTGAGCTTAGAGCTTCCCCTCAGCTGGAAATAGGTTGGTATTGGAAACTGGACACTTCAGTAGGAAAAGAGGAAAACTACCTGCTGTACCAGTCCCAGAAACACAAATTCAAACAATGCCAAATGCTCAACAAACATATATTTGGGAATGCCACTTCTCTGTATCTTACCTGATCGTAAGTGTCACCAGCTTCCCAAAGTGCATAGACCTTTAATTCATCTGGTGAAGCAGCAGTCTGTGGAGGAAACTGAGAACAAGAGCCTGTTAAAAATAACCATCTATTTAATGAGTTTCTCTTAATGATTCTATGATACAGTATCCCTGGACACCTATTACTGAATCAAAGATGTCATTGCCATGTAATGAGAACTGCTGAAACAACTTAAGCTTCTCTCCCATTCCACATTAGAAGGGGTAACCTTGCTCTGGCAGCCCTCATGCCTCCTCAGGCACAGCCCATCCTGCAGCCATGGGGCAGACACCTTCTCACAGGCCCAGTGACTTCAGCAGAGACATCATCGGTGTCAAACCTGTCCTGCTGGTGATCCTGAAGCACACAGACCCTGAATTAATGAGGGCTAACTATGGGGTAGGGGAGCATGCACCACAATGTGTGCCTTGATATACTCGAACCATGTTTCACTGATGCTCCTGGTGGAGTAACCCACACCACTGCCATGTCTGCCACAGAGACAGTCTTTTCAGAGCTTTAAGGGGAACTGCTGGGCACACTGGAATCCCATGGTTTTTGCAGGAGGACTGCTTCCCACTGGTGGAGGGTCAACTACCAGTACCAGAACAATCCCAGGGCCTGGACTTTAGCCAGTACCTCATGGCAGGATGTCTAGATTTTTCCTGTCCACCAGCATTTGCTTCCAGACCATCCAGAGCTGTGGTCAACTGAGAGTACCAAGTGCATTGCAGGGTCTTTCTAGAGGTTTTTACATTTGCAGTGGCAGGTTTTAGAGAGTCAGACTGCTTCGCTAATCCCAAGCTGGTGTCACTGTGCTTCTGCTGCATTTGCCATCTGTTCTGGGGCAGACTACATGACTCCAGAAGACTGAACACTGGTGGACAGTGAATGAGATACTTACCCATTTCAGGATCCAAAAATGAAGTGGTTTTGGTTTTGCATGTTTGTTCCCCCTCCAACATGTGCCAAGCTATAGTGAAATACATCTGTTTTTTCTGATGCAGAGGTCTTACACCCCTGCACACAGGAAGGAATACAACCGCCTCCCCTGCATATCCCAAACCCCTGAAGAGTAAAATGCCATCCATTTGCCTTAGTATTTCCCCTTGGAGCAGTGACCAACGAAGAATGCTGAATATGCTTTCGTTCCTGACACATCTCTCATTGGTCACTAACAATTTCTTCCTTGCTAATCATCCAGATGACCTAAAATCAATCATCAATGAAAAACTAACAAGCCAGCACTGATTGTTTCCAGTATCCCTCAATCCTGGTTGCTGGGACAAACCAAACCTTTTTTCCCAGCTTCACACCCCACACCAACAGACTTGTGCATCACAGAGTGAAAGATCACCCTTTTCCTTTCATGCTTTGCCTCCAATCTTAGTGCAAAGAGAAAGAGTTTTGTCCAGCAGGAACTGCCTGGTGGGATTAGCAGCTTTGGCTCTCATGTTGGTTCAAATGGCTGGAATATAACAAGGTTTTATACTTGGTTTAGAGATAGGATTCAGGTTTATTTGGCTTCCAACACCTGACATGATTCTTTTCCTGTAAGGATGTTTGCTTTGGGGGAATAGTATCTCTTGTAAGCTGCCAGCACAGATAAAATGGAATACTTCAGCTCCCCTTCAGAAAACAGTTGCAGCAGGAAAGGCAGAGTGCAGGGCACCAGGAGCACCCAACCATGAGCTGCTTCATCTGAGAAAGTTACTGAGCACAGACCTGGAGTGCAAACTCCTGCTTCAGCTACACATCTGAAACACAGCTGTGTTCATCTGGCCATTTGGTGAGGAAACAGCTTCCAAACCAACACAATACTTACTCAGGAAGAAAACCCCACAGAATGTCCTCCTCCTGTCCAGCCTCACTCTGCAAACTGCAAACCTGCTGTCAGTAATTGACTGTCAAACAAACCTGCTCTGTCTCTCACAATCACACATGTCCCACTCCTTTCTGCTGTCACACAGCCTGAGCACAGAAGTGGGACATGCCAACAACTCTGAAGAAGCATGCTGTTCTGTCCAAACAGCTTTACCGTCTTGCCATCCCCTGTTCCCTTGCCATTTTATGTTCATTATCTGAATTCTTCCAGTCTCACCCTGAAACAGCTCTCCACTGCCTTAAAATCCTTCTCTAAAATACTTGCCCCATGCGCTTCCTGCTCTAAGCCCCAGAGCAAGTGCAGGGCTTTCAAGAGACAAACTGCTGCCCCAGGTCCACAGGGCTGCCACGTTCAAAAGGAAGCTTTCAGGGAGGAGCCCTTGGCTTTGGGATGTGTCTCACTCAAGCACTAAGCACACACTAAAAATAGCCACTTCCAAGCAGCTAAACCAGACAGAAAGAGGTTGAGTCTGCCAGAAAAGACTTATCAGCTGGATTAATCCTAAAGGTAAACTGTGGAGCTTTCCTTGCCAGGAGCCTGGCATCAGCATTAGCCCACAAGGCTCACTGTGAGCACAGGGCTGCATTCCTCTCCTGTTACCCTGGCCAGGCAGGATGCCGGACACGGCTGCATCATTTCCTGATGCTTCAAAAATATCCTCAAAATTTGGGCAGAACCTTGCCACTGCACTGACCACGGGAAGGAGCTGGCAGGAACCAGTCACTCCCATGCCATCCACCAGGCTGCATGAATGGGTGTAGGTACTCAGGAGCCAGATTCCTACACAAACATTTCCAATGGGGCTGGACACAGGCAAGCTCTGGACACACGCACACACAGGCGCAGTGAGTAGTGTCTGCTGAGGATGCCTCTACTCATCCTCTCTCGATGGCAGCAGCAGCCCCCTGCACTTCAGTGCATCTGCCCAGGATTCACCATTTCTCCACAACATGAGGACACTACAAAGCACAGCATCTTGCAGGTGACCCACAGCCTCATCTGCAGCTGGAGTGGCATCTCTTCTGGCTCCTCACAAATACTATATATTTGCTTGGGTGCAGTTGGTCAGCTTTTTACTAAATGAAGGATTTAGTAAAAATCCTGCATTACCCTGGTAAGGTTTCAATTGCTGCTTTCAGCAACATGTGCTCTAGAATAGGCCAGCGTGCAAGCCAAGAGTCTCTTCACCCCCCACAGAACATCATTTTAATTACCTCAGATCATTGATTTTTATCACCAAAGCACTTTCAATTACAGAAAACTAATGAGCAGCTCTGCAGTCCCACACTGAACAGCCCTGCAGGCTTTCCCTGAGCTCGGGCACCCTCATGGCTTCTGACAAAACTGTCGAGGGGAACAGTCAAGAAAAACCCAAGCGAATGAGCCCATGCAAGGCGCAAAACCAGCCCAAGCACCTTTGCCAACTACACAGAGCATCAGAGGGAGGCTTGGGGGTAATGATTTACATTGCAGATAACAGCACAGGCTTATACAGGCTCCTGCACCAGTTCTCAAGTTGTGCAGTACATTCTGGGTTGGCAGAACTAAAACTTAGAGCAGACCTCCAGCAAGAGACATTCCAGTGGCCTCTTCTGAAACTCTGCAGATCTCCTGTGACAGGGTTTTCCAGACAGAAGGGAGTTTCCAGCTACCTCTCTTCAGGACTTGGTTTTGGTTGACTTTTGAAAAAAACTCTCCCACTTTCACTCCTCATGGCCTTTAAGCCAAGAGTGGATGGCATCACTTTCAAAATCCCAGAATTTCCAAAGCAAACAAGTCCCAGTCTCAAGTAATAGGGCAGCAATGACCTCAGCTGTTTACCATCAGCATGGCAAGTGCACACACTACACCCTGTACAAAGGAGAACCTAGCCAGCACTAAGAGGCAGTTCGAGGCAAACATTACCCCAGGACTTGGAAGCCGTCAGGAGAGAAAGCAGAAAGTACCGAAATCCATGGTCTCCTTCATGGCATTTCAAGTCTGTTACTTGGTTCCAAGGTGCCACATCACGTACTCAGCACATGACTGAACATGCTGTTTCTGCACCCCCCTCAGCAGCAGCCCTTACCCTTATCAACTCCCATGCTCCAGGCTCTCTCGTCAGCCTGCCTGCTTCCTGCTCCTTCTGCCTTGCCTGCTCTTTCAAGCAGTTCACATGTCTCTTCCTTTCTCCCCAAGGCAGCTGACTCCCAAGCTTGTTCTGGTTGCAACCCAATCAGCACTGCCAGATGTCTTATAAAATTAATTTCCTTTTAGGCTCTTTCCCATGATTCCAAATTCCTTTTCCTTTCCTAAGCAATGGACTGCCACACAAATCTGCTCTGTCTCTCACAATCACACATGTCATTTCCATAAAGACAAAGAAACAAAGACATCACTGCACAGCCTAGGAGGAAAAGCCTAGGACCAAAGAAACCTGCTACACAGAAAGTTTGCAGCTTCCCAGAGCAATCTGCTGGGTGTGCCTTGCTGCTCCCAGGCTGTCAATGCCACGTTTCCTCCACCAGTTGTGTCCCTGTCCCTGAGAGAAGGAGCTTGTGAAACTCCAGGAGAAGCTGATGGGAATCTGGGACTGCCTTAGATCCTGTTAACAGGAGCGAGTTGGGACAGTGAGTCAGTGCACCTCAACAGCTTGGACATGGAAACAGCGCCTCAAAGACAGTTCAGCTATGCAGCATACCACAGAGCTAAGAAAGCAGAGTGCAAGGTCTGCCAGAAGCAGGATGCCAGACAAACCTCCAGCAGCTTCAACATATCCAATATTGGACAGTTACTCAGAGCATTTCTGTTCTTCCAATCCACCACAGCACTGGACACATTTCCTCAGCTCAGACATTTAACTGCCCCCCCTCCCTCCTCTCCAGAGAGTACCCAAGGGAAAAAAAACGTACTTACAGGCACCAAAATCTGTTTGCAGCCAGTGTCCAACACCATGTCCTGTAACATTTTGTCCGAAATGCCACTGAACAACGTATGTCCTGGAGGCAGACTGGCTAAGTGAAGGTTAAATAACCGTTTAAGCTCACTCAGGGTGAGTACAAACTGTTTCTTAAATGTTGATGACACAAATGCCTTCAGTTCTTGGGCTACTCTGTCAATGCAGCCTCCAGGCAAGTGACCATTTACAGAGTCCATGGAGTCCTCCCTATGGAGGCCATTGACGACGCCATTGCTCATGCCCTCATAAGCTGAGGTATCCATTGGCTCCTCATCACTCACAGGCTCCTCTTTAATGCGGATATTGGAAACATCCATCTTAGCTGAGGTGTCATTTGATTTCAGCTCTGCCTTTTGCTTCTGGAATTCCTTCTCCAGCTGCCCATAGCTCTGCTTGACTTTTGCTTTAGCCATGTTGACCCTTTGCTCCCCAGAAATCAGCATCGGATGGCCTACAGAGGAACAAAAGATACCATAAATCTCACCATAACCAGAGTTGCATTCCTGCTGAATGTTTGTTGAAGAGCTCATAGTGAAATAAAATGAGGAAGCATCATGTGCTTGTGACATCTACAGCATAAAACCAGTATGTTGGTTCATCTTACTTTAGTTTGGGTTTTTTTTATGTGGTTTGTTGGAAGGAGTGGGGAATGTTAAACATGTTGACAGTTTAAGCCAGATGCTTGGAGAAGGGTATTCCAGTTAAAGAATCTGAAGCAAAGACAAAGTGTACTTATTCCATCACTAGGGCCTACAGAAGGCTGCTTACACATCTCTACTTGTGACCCAAATGCTTCCTTGCCCAACAGATTTCCTTTTTGTGTCTGTGTGTTTTAGAGTATCTAGTGGCTGGTGGGCCCTGCTGCAGCTACTGCCAGAGCCAGCAGAAGGATGGTGCACTGAGGAGAGTGAAGGGGTTAACAGTGAAGGAACACCCTTTTAGCATGAGGTGCACAGTATTAAAGTGAGACTGCCTTGTTAGTACTATCACCCAGTGACAGGGAGAAAGGGACAGGAGAGTCCTTTCCCATGCTATCCTGTGCCTCTTTGCCTGTGTCCACTCCACACCCAGCTATCCAAAGGTGAGTAAAAGGAAAGGGCGTGTGTCGACGGCAGAGGAAACCAGTCTCAAAGCCAAAGGAAGCAGTGCTGTCTTTCAGGCAGAAGCATGCACAGCACACATGCATTATCTTCTCCGCTGTTAGGCTCGCTAATCCTCTCCAAATAACCCACCACCTAATCCTTCCAAGCAGATCAGACACAGGGTATTGAAATGGATTCATATGCTCATTTGTCAGTTCTGCTTACACTCTGCACTGGCTCCAGTGTCTGGCAATGAGCCCAGTGACTAGTTAAAATTCTCTGGAATCTCAAGTTTTCGCAATTTTAGGATTATGAGCAGCTACTTTAATATTCTCACTGGCATCAGTGATAGAGAAGGATGTCAAAGAGACAGCTTCACACCCCCTTACAGCCCCCTGCCAAACACATTCTTCATTAATTGCTCAGCCCTCAATCACATCACAGAGGGCACAGTGCAAATCAGAGGAAATGAAAATAAAAAAATATCACCTCATGCACATTAGCTTGCAAACTGAGAGGCGAGAATTACTTGAATTACTTGTGCACGGGCCCTGCCCTCTCTTCATGAGCTGTTTACACCCCTACACTATACAAGCAGCCTTAAATGAAGCGCTGGATAACACAACCAGCTGATCTTACACTATCAAATAGTGAGTCCCCAGTGCCGAGGATCCTCCCTGCTCTGCTGCAAGGATGCTATAGTAAGTTTGTGTTACCCCAACATCTGTGACATTAGTATAGACCAAGATCAGCCTCAAATAATCCAGAGGAAATCACAAGAAAGGAAAAATACTGAACAAAACCAGACCAGTCACCACCACATTCAAAACCGAAGAGGAATTCCAAAACATCACCCAGAGATACAGAGGGATGAATGTGCTTCAGGAGGATCCAAGCACAATTCCATTTACCTGATTGTGCCTCTTGATTCTTTGGTGTCAAGTGCTCCTTTAAGAGATTATAGACCTTTTCTAATCTGAAATACAAAGATAAAATATACCAGTTTCAGTTTTGCTTGCATGCAGCCACACCGCCTTAAGCCATTACCTAGATCACTTAAATTTCTCCAGGAACGCAAAGAACAAGGATTACTTGAGCGATGCAGTGCCACCCCCCACCACACCACTGCCTGGTGACCGTGACAGGAAAACCTTTGAGGCAATGCAGATCAAAGTATCTATCAATGTCTACAGAAACCCTGTACAAGATAGTTCCCTGCTTGTGGCATATTCCCCAAAACAAAACAAGTCATTTACTTGGCCTGAATGCCCATCCACAGCATATGTTGCCTCTGAACTATATCTGGATGCTTCTTAACAAAGTCTTCATCATAAGGGAGCATGAACTCCCAACCTTTGTTTATTCTGGCCACAGACATGTGCTCTAGGAAGTCTTTCACATCTTCTGGGCAGAGCTAAAAGAAAAAGCAAAAGCATACATAATAAGGAAGTCAATTTACATAAAACATATGCAGTTATGCTGACCTGGTATGTATGGGGCACCTGTATGAGTATACACCCAGCTAAGTCAGAGATACTCATCCTTCTCTGCAGCACCAACACTTTCACACGATGTTAAAAGCACAGGACTTCAGAGAGCAGTGGTGATGAATCACCTGAGAGTCAAATAGCTCATGGCATGTTTTGTGAAGAAAAGGGAGTTTTCAAGCTGAGACGAAAAGACTCTATTGTGAAGAGAAGCATATTCTACAATGTTAATCTTATTTTGGAGCTGCAGGTCAGACATGCTCCATCTACACATGAACAGCTTTTAAGCAGCACTGGATCTACATTCTGAGAGCATTCTGTGCATAAACTGACTTGTGTTTTATAATTTTACTTTATTTTAAGGAAATTATTTTTTGTTCTCTTTATGTTTCTCATTCATTTGCCAGTTTTAACAAAATATTCAGGTGCCTGAGATACTTTAAAACTTTTATTCAATGCTAACAAGTGCAAATCGCCAACAGGAGTTGCTTTTCTGTAACACACCCGAAGAACAGTAGCTAGTGTGGACTGCACAAGCACTCATCTGTTTTGGTGCACAATCAGGCAGCTTAATTCCAGTGGCTCAGCCACAGGACCAGTCATATCCTGTGAAGTAGCGGTAACTGTGGGAGCTGCTTGAAACACTTCTAAACAAAAGTATGCGTTTATACCTGGTTCCAAAGTGAAGTCATGCCTGGAGAGTGACACTGCATGTCAGCAGTAACGCAGACACTATGAACCTGAGAGAAGGCTGCAGCATCCAATATCAACCTACAAAGCCCGGCATTCATCACCAGCTTCTGACTTGGGGAGAAAAAAACCATCACTCACTTTTGTAACTGCTGCCACTTCCTTTCTCACAACCCAGCGGTCCCGTGTGAACTTCCACATCTAGGAAGGGAACAAAGGAGAAAAACCTAGCAACTGTATTCAGCAGTTGCCTTGGCTGAAGTTGTAGTAATAACCCTCTTCAATGATGTTACCAGAAGAACTGAAACCCCTTTCCTTTCAAGAGTATGGAAGTAGGTGATTCTTAGCCAGTAGCTGCAAAACACTTTCTGGCCTCAAATGGCCATGAACACAGTATCAAAAGCTTTGAGAGCCCATGGTTCGCCTTAGTGAACCTGTGACTACAAAAGCCAAAATAACCCAAAATACAAAATGAAGAATTTCTTGAACTCAAACTTCAGTTAGTTTCCATGAAACAAAAAAGGAAGATTCACTGCAGTGATGCTGGGTCTCCAGAAGTCACACCTGAGGCTCAGCTTCTCACATACCTAATCAACCCAAAGAAACTATTCAGCCACTTCTGTCAATGTACAGGCCTGTAGAGGCTGATGACTGTTGCCTTTCTGCAGCACACAGCCCCCTAGAAAATGCCTGTTCCCGTCTTCAGTGCACATCACATTGAGTTACAGTTATGCAGAGATGGCCTGTCACTCACGCTTGCCCCCAGCTAATGGAAAACGAGGTACTCTGGAAAACAGCTCCTAAGTTCTAATATCCTGAGAGGCAGCTGTTGAGAGCAGGCTAACAGGATACATGAGGACCTGGGCAGAACACAGAACATGACCTTGACTTCTTCCTGTCTCCACTGAAATAGACTGCAACCTCTTTTAGTCTGTATTAATAATGTGAAGAATTCAAAATCTCATTACTGCCAATTTCTTCCTGCCCTACGACGTCATCTCTGCATCCTTCTCTGATTCAGGTTCTCTCTCCCCACAAGCACACAAAACCACCATGCTCACTCTAGGGCACAGGGCATTTGTTTTAAAGCACAAGACTCTGCTGTCCTAAGGAAATAGATCTATCAGCTCTCCTTGCACGCAACTCTGAGGTAGCCCTTTACCCTCAACTAGAGCCAGTGGTACTCGTGTCCTCAATTTATTTCTGTGAGAATCCGGAGAACAAACAGAAGCTTTCAGAAAAAGACACAAACTACTTCTCCTCCTCCCCAAAGCACAGTGAGGAGCAGGTGGACAGTGAAGTCACTACTGGCCACAAATATGTTTTAGCATTATTACTTTACACGAATACATACAGAGAAATAAAGCTCACTTTTTAAGCTACCATACATTTTCTCCCCAGATGCAACACAGCATTACATACCATCGCTGAGCCTTATGATCAACATTTTACTTTGTCTGAAAGCCAGAAATGTTTCTATTTTCTAGCATTTTAACATTTTCCCTGTTCAGAGCTAGTCAGCAATTTACTTTGAGATCAATGCAGATCCATTTTTTCATGTAGTATATTTGACATAATTCAAACAAAGATAATTTATCTTTACATCTTAATAACTAAACCACCGATGCTTTCTTAACTGAGCGTAATAATTTCTGGTACTTAGGACTTTACACATGACATGTCACCTAATCTGCTGTGTCCTGAAGACTTATGTCACTGGGTCACACCTGAACCCAGGTCTCCATATGGCAGTGTCCTGGGCAAACATCAAGGCACAATCAAAAATCAGTTTCAATCACCATCAGTTTTATCTTGTACTGTAATTTCCTTAAAGTCTCATACACAGCATGCTGCTATGCAGAGCTAAATCTCAGAAACAAACTTTGCAAACAAAGGGAACAGCTGGGTCTAACTGAAAGAAATGAGGGCAATGCACCTGTCAGCTTCTCTGATGGCGGAAGCCATAAACTGATTATGAACTTAGGAACCACTTAGGAACTTAATTCTTTCCACAGTTAGCAAAAATAAACACAATGCAGAGGTTGTTCTTTTCTGCTGTGGTTACATGTGCTTACAAGACCTGTATTCATTTCACTTCCATGTGCAGCTACTGCTCACAAAAGGTGCCTGGAACAAAGTCCTTCCACTGATTAGCGGCTCTGGGGAATAAAATCCTTTTTAAAGATCAATAGTGCATGCTCAAGGAGCACAAGGCTTACCCACACTGCCCTCGTGAGACCTCACAGTCCCAAGCCCAAGGAAATAGATCTGGGGACACAAGTACTTTATTATCCACTCCTGGCTTTTTTGTAAGCCCTGCATTGTGGGGCTATGTGATAGGGGCTCTACAGCATGTATTAGGAATGGATGAATACTGTTAATTACAGATGATCTGAACCTGCCAACCAGCCACAATGTCTATCTACATCAACACTCCCACAACAGACTTCAGGATTAAAGCACAAATGATTTCTTTGGAGGAAACACCTTATTGCAGTAGAGCAGCAGTTTTGCAATGCCATGGAATCTCAGGAAAACTTCACCTGTGTTTTCCTTTAAGAACAAAACCCACTGGTTTTACAACAAAATACTTACAACAAAATCTCTCCCTCTACAGAGCACTTCTGCAGGGACTCCACTATGTGGACTAGAAGTATCTTTTGGGTAGAGGACATCACTGTTAATTAAAAAAGGAAGACAGATTAGACACTAGGTACTCCAGAAAAAAATGGCATTGGTGAAGATTAACATAACAAACACGTCCTCCCTGTTCTGCAGTTAAATTATACCTTTATCCAAAGCCTAGTTTTCATTAAAGGAATTAATACTGGTGTAATTACACCACTGTAATTACAATAGTGCAAAAAGGCTTACACTAGCTAAGCACAGCCTTGTGGCTAGCAAATGCGTGAAACACAGGTAAAAGCCCTGCTTTGTTCTTGCAACGCCTATCCCCCTATGGGTTGCTGTAAACAAGACCAGAGTGACCCTAAGAAGTGCTTAGGCTAACCTGGTACGCAGCCTTGAAGGCAACATTTAACCAAAATGCTCATGGATGGGCATAAGGTTTTTTTTATAAAGTCTTTCCCAGCAATCACAGGCTTAAGAGAACAGCACCACAAAATGTCATGCTCAAACCTAACAGCCCCAATACCAAGATTAACCTGTGTCCTTGTCTGCTTGCAAGACTAACTGGATGATATTTGTAAGCATGCTAACCAAAGCCCCAAGACAACCCAGGTTCATGATTTTGATCCTACCCAGGTCAAAGAAATGGGTTCCCTCTCCATCTAAAGCCCTGATTTGCACATGGGCTGCTCTGTGCCCAACCATCCCAAACACGCCACATCAACTAGAGATACACACATCCACCTCAGACTAGTAGGAAGAATGAGCTATAACATAAAAGCAATCTGAATGCTAATATACAATCTTTCACATGTTTCCGGCTTCCTTCTGGAATGTCTGGAGGAACAGCAAGTGTTGTTGTTAAAACTGTGCATGTTGCTAATACAGGCCTGTATCACAACAGCTGAAACACATCCTGCTAACAGACCCAGACTGCTAGGTGGTATCACTCAAACACAGAGAGCTATTCAAGAGATTGTAATTCCCTGCATGCAGTGCTCCACCCAGGTGAAAAAAAAAAAAACAAAACCCAAAACCAAAAACCAAACAACGAAGACCCACAAGAAAAATCATACTGCACTTTACACGTCAATTCCCAGTGGGATACTTTATCCTAATGAAGAGGAGGATGATACAGAATCCATTTCATACAGTACATTCAGCACTCCACGCTTGATTTATTAAGCGGGTAATGCCTTCCAGAGGGTAGCTTTCAGCTGACAAGAGCAGCATTCACTGATGAACAACAAGGTGGCTGAACAAAGATCTTTCTTTAACCTAATTTACCTAAGAAATACTACAGCTACCGTTGATTTAATTTTCCGTGTTTATATCTGACACTAATTTCTGGAAAAATTCACAGCAGCCCTCTCACAAAAGAACAGGAGCAAAGACAACATGAAAAACCTGACATAACTCAAATGCAAATATAGATTACATCACTGCCCAGAAATAATTTTAGCTATGGTAGATATTAAGGTATTAGCCTTTAGTATCAGTCATTTGAATTTTGAGTATCTGACCGCCCTAAAAAGCACCAAACATTAAACCAAGATCTTACCATGCTGTGAGTTACGAACATGGCTACTTTGGGACACAAGGAAGATGAGTATATAAGATCCATTGTTCTGATCCTCTCCTTAAAGCAGAAAACCATGTCCCAGTAACAAAGACGAGCCATACCTCTTCACCACCCAGTTTCCCTGGACCAGCATTGCCACCTGCTGTATACAGCGGAGAACTGCCGTAGAGTCAGTCCCAGAGCCTAGCAAACTCATCAGATTTGCAAACGGCATAACCTTCACTGAAAGGCAAAATATAAACCAGATTAGGGGTTTCTTCAATGCATATGATACAGACTTAGATTTATAAAACTAGGATTATTTATGCTGAAGTTTGTGGTAAAGCTGCATCTTAGAAAAAAACCCAAAGCTAAGTTCTACTAAGTTCCCCCCTGCACTACAGCCATCATCTGTTCTGAAAATATCTGCTAGCGTTGCAAAGTTGGTTGCCTTAAATGGTTCCAGTTGATTAGGCGACCCGGTCCCAAATTAATGCATTAATAAAATAAATAAATAAAAATAAGCTATGCCTTTGGCAAAACAGACACCTGACAAGACAGGAAGGTAATGAGGCAGTTCTCAGAATTTGCTCTCATCAGACAGTAAATCTGAAGTGACAAAGTCAAATTCCCAGGTGACACTCATGAAGCACATGTTACTGAAAACTTCCTAGAAAATACCAAAGTGCAGCTTGTTGTGTGCGCCTTCAACTTCCAATTCACACTCAGACCCCACATTCCAGAAGCTACCTGCTCAAACAGATGTATCCAGAAAGCTATCATCAGACTAGAAAATTATTTTAAGACTAAATTGCCTGCAAAAATACAGATGAGCAATCAGATCTGCTGTTACTGCTCTTCTGTGCACAGCAGGCCTTCTTAAAGGAAAAGGCTCAGGATTTGGATTCTTCACAGAATCAAGAGAGCCAGACAGACTGTCTGGTGGGGTGGCAAGAGTGGCATTACTAGGAAAGGTACTTTATCTGAGGCAATTCAGTCACAAAGTGCAAATGTATTGCAAAAGCTACAAACCATTCTTCATCAGGATCTTGATCTGATCAGCAAGGGGTAAAGTTCTCAGCTGGGCCATAGAAAGCACATTGCTTGGAGCCATTGGTTTGTCACTGCAGGTAAACAAACAAATTTGCAGCCCATGAAAACAAGCATCCAGCCAATATGGACTTTGAACATTCTGTAAAACCACTTACCTCTCTTCCTCTACGCTCGGAGGCATCAGCATCATTAAATATTCACTAGGAGAAAAGAAAACACATCCTTAAAATGCTTGTCTTGGGACTTCCCAGGTTTAAATACAGTTATTTCTTGCTTAGAGCAATACTACCTGTGTGAATCTACAAAACAAACATTAGCCTGAAAAGAGAGCTCTTCCCTTTCCTCTCCCACCTTCCTCTGTAAATTCAGTACTAGTAAAAACTATTGACATTCATCTGACCAAAGAGAAAGCATTAAATAAATGTGGGTCAGAATCCTGACTTCTGTTTAGAGGAGGTGCCCAAACAGAGGAACTGAAAGAGTAAACACATTAAACACAGGTGCTCTGGCAGAGCAGTAAGAGGGGTCATATGAGGTCCGGTAGACAGAATTGGGCCAGCTACATAAAATCTTTTCCATCCATATAATTACCAGCATCTGTAAGGAAAGAATCAGATTCAAAAGACTTCTCAGAACACTGAGCACTGTTGCACTGACGTGCTGTATGTTAAGAACAACACACCCAGACCATTAAACACAGTGTCTGCCACTTTACTACTGCCTGGGCCATGGTTGTATCAGATTACAGCAAAGAATTAGTACTGACTGCATCATGGGAAGATTCCTGTATAGCCACAATCACCAAGAAACAAAACCAAACAAGTTTCAAGTAGCTTCAGGTGTCTCTCACAAGTCACGAATATTTTATAAGATTGCTAACACAGGAAGTTACTGGCTTCAGAATTCAAATTTGTTTCAACCAGAAGGAGCTTTCACTTTTCCCTACAGTATCTGCAGTGTCAATAACACAGGGTTGTGATAACATACAAGAGGCTACAGTCCCAAATGAAAATGGCCACTTTTACTCTCAGAGTACTGGGAAGCAAAGAAAACCACCTGAATAAATCAAGGGCTAGTTTGTTTCTGTATTTTTAAAGCAATTCAATTTTTATCATGGCTATAGTCCTCACAGAACAGACCTTTACAGAATACATGCGCTTACTACTCCAAAAACAGCCCCAACAAATTACGGCAATTTCTGTAGGCAATCATCAAACCATTACCTGGGAGATTTAATTAATTCCGTGTTTTCAGCAAGGCCATGACCTTGACTAAATAAATACTGGCGCTCATGTTCCGAACGGCTATCCTGGAGATACGGAAAGAACAAGAGTCAACACCACATACTGAAAATATAGAGAACGCCAGAGAGATGGCTTCCTCATTCCAAACTGCAACCACACGGTCAGTACTGCACCACTTAAGCATCCACCTCACTAACTGACGTTTGCTTTCACTTTCCTGAAAGATGTTCCCATGATGTGGCAACATTTCTGTTGCTATGACTTCAAAATCTCCTGATGGACATGCATGTGGGTCAGACAAACAGGATTTCTGACGCTCAACTGAGTTCTTCATGTTTTTCCCCAAGTTCCAGTTTATAATACAAGACCTAAGTGATTCCTGAATTCAGACCTCCCCTTTGCCCACCTCTCAGTTTTAAACCTTTTCCAGTGTGGAGACTCCAAAACATTATCCAGTGGAGGAGATACAGAGCACTGCAGGAGCTGTTCAAGCCTACAAACCTACCTTTGTTCATTATCTTTTGATGATTCCCTGATTCCCATGGGCCCTGACTTAAAAACAGTTCTACATTTGGCTGAGCCTTCAGGCCCAGGCAGTCTCTTCAGCAGCCAAAATACACCTACCTTCAAGCCATAATAATGCAGATGAACCCAATGCTCTTCTGCTTGTCTCTTCTGCAGGAACTCGTAAGACTGAACACGCCGTTGACGAGCTTGTTCAGTCTCAGGGCGGGAGAATCGTACCTGGAAGATTTGGGCATCATTAAATACAACCCCAAAACTCGCCAAACCAAAACGCCTGCATTATTTATTTGGTACCTAAGTAACAGCAGCTAGGGGCCCTAGCTCACAGGAATCACCCACTGCTGTCAGTCAATATTTATGCTTCAGCAACAAGGGCAAGCCCCTCTTGCATCCCCCCTCCCTAGCCCAGGGTCACCAGGACTAGTTGGGGTTTCCTGCCCTTTTATCTGGGTGTGAATTGTCATGCTATCTCGTGAACTGTTGCCTGAACCACCATAAAAAGGAAGTCTGGACATACAGTAATTTGCTTAACATCATCTTCAGCTTCATCCTGGGATGAATCACCACCTGCCAAAAAATACATCAGAATAAACATAACACTGCAGCAAAAAAGCCAAACCAAATCTGTAACTATTTGAGGGCCCATACAGGAAGAAAGTGGTACCAGGAACTACATAACCACGGGTTCAACCCCAGCTTGCTAAAGTACGCTTCTGTGACAGGAGATACTGCTCCCACAAGTTTCAGTGCAACATTTCAGTGGCAGTGTTGACACTCCCTACTGCTGCCCTTTGACACTACCCACCACCTCCTACACCTTTGCCAATCCCCCACACTGTGCCCTCAAAAGCATATACACAGCTACACTGAAAACAGTATCAGTGAAACAATCTGAAAAATGGTCTTATAATTAATATGTTATAATAAACACCCTCAGAATATAATGGCCTCTATCAGTAAAATTCTAGAGAGAACTTGTATTTCACCTCCTGAAAGAAAACACAACTCATGAAGCATTTACCTTCATTAGCAGCTTCTCTTTCACGGTGTTTTGCATCAGCTTTGTCCAAGTAGGTGAAGCTTGGCCTCAGCTGAAGAATTCCATGTAGTGGAGTCAGGTGAAGTTCACCTGCAAAAGCAAATTAACATTGGTTAAAACTAGTCGATTTTTTTTTCCCTGCACAAGGACAGTACTTTTCATCATCTCCCTCTCTCTGAAAAGGCACAGCTTCAATTGAACATAAATATTTCACACAGTAGAGCATAAAAAGGAATTGTATGAAAAATTCATCCAGTGCTCAGGATTTGAAAGGAGTGTGAAAGATCAAGATCTATTTCTGTTATTTTACTTTCTGTGTTGAAACCAGATCCTGTAGAAAGCCACATTCTGGCTCAGACCTGATCTATAGCTCAGGAGACTCTGGTAAAACAGTCATTACTAAAGCCAATCAACATATTTTCATCTCAGACAATCACCAGAACAAAACTCTGTGACGGCATTAGGAGACAAGAGAGGGGCAAAAAGTGTTGAACAGGGAAGCGACACAGAAGCAATGAGACAGAGATAACAATGATAAACTTATGCTACAAATGTATATTTCAGGCCACCAAGAACTGTTAGGATCCTGAAGGCATCTACAAACCCAGTGTCCTTATACAGTATTTACTACTTTGCTAGACGTTCTCAAGACTCTGAGAACATTGATAACGAAAGACTTTCCCTTCTTTAAAGACACATTAGTCACCTAAAACAGGCTGAAAATAAAAGGAACAAACAGGTCTGACTTCACTCCTGAAATGACCATGTTTCACTCTTCAGGGAAAAGCAAAAGAAACTTACCTTTTTTATAAACAGCAGCTGCATAGCGGGAAACGTTACTGGCAGCTTGTGAAGAACAGAAAGTTTGCTTGTCCATCAGTTTCCTGCAGACAGATGAATGCTGTGAGACTGTATTCCACAGATAATGTGGCATGCAGATGTTGATGGTCTGAAATCACCAATTCCCAAAATGGACTATCAACAACCGCAGCAAATATATATAAACTCATCTTTCTGTTTGCAATTCAGAATTCATGAAGCACACAAAAAATGTAGGTTATTTCCAAGAATACTTGCTAGGTAACAGTGTCCAAAGCACCCCTCAAAACTGTCCAGCCCCTTGTTCCCACCTTTTCCTGAAGCCCTAGTGGCCATACATACGTCTACGCTCATGACAAAAAGGAAATGGAGACAAAGAGGACACCTACGAGGAATATGTACTTGTTTCATCTGTACACGTGCCGTCTACATTGAGAGCAATCTGTTCTCCCTTGCTGCGACAGTAGTTAGGATTCAAAGTATCAATGGCCATTTCAAGTTCGACCTAAACAATAGAAAAGGAAAGACAGGTGATTACCACGGCAGGATCCCAAACATGAACTAAAATTCAATTCCACACTTGCTAACATTTCCATAGGTTTACAGCAAATTTAAATACATAAGTGGCATCATTCAAATCCACAGGGCAATACATAAAGTTAAGCCTATATATGGGGTTTTGTAGGACAGGGTTGTTTTAAAAACAAGCTGGAGATATAGCAACTCCCATAGAAATGAATGGGATCAGAAAAATGAGCTCTTTATGCAGCCTTGAAATACACTTTCACTTTGTTGGATACCTCCTACTACATTATCAGTCTGCTTTACTTAACAAAGAGAGATCAAGTGCATAAGCTATATCCCTCAAGCCTCCCCATCACTAAGGAACCATTCAGAATCTCTCAAATTTACAGTATGTTTCCTCCTAGTTTGGGTACCAAGCAGTATAAAGTAACTGTCTTCCTCAGAGGCAAAGACCTTGATTCAGGTCAGTCTGAGTTTGCAGCTGACTTATAGTTATTCCTGATTTACACTGGTTGAAGCATGGAAACAAGCTCCAAGCTTTTAGCTACAGGGAGAACTACTCCCCCCACTTCGAACTTTAAACTTCAGACAAATGTTCAAAACTAAGCATTTGCCTGCATAGCATTTCTATTTACAGACTGTAACAATAGAGTATATGTTCTTCATCAGGACGGGCTGAATTTCACAGCTATTGCCTCATTTTTTCCCCTTTACTTTTTCTTGCAAACTGAAGTAGTTACAAGTCCCTGGATGAGACGGCAGCTTTGCAAGTCTCCAGAGGGCTTACAATGTTTGCTAATTTTAACAGCATACTTCCTGAACACAACATGCATCCTAACTCCAAGGTTCACATAAGCACTCTTCTAAGCATTTCCCAGGATAAAAGATATCACAGACATCTATTTCTGTATTTTTAAATAAGGCATTTTAAAATCACAGCCACAGTTTTGGGATACATTTGCAAGCAAGTGCAATCATTCTGGCTCTGGCTATATATTCACTACCTATACAACCCCACTGACTTCAAAAGGATTGCTGGTGATTCATGACCAGGCAAGAGAGAAATCAAGACCCACGCTGACACTAGAAGACAAAGTATGCCTCCAACTCTTTTTCTGACCATTGTGAAGACCTTACAAATCAAGATGTATTCACACAAGCACCTACAGACTGAAACAGCATTAGGAACTATGTTTCCCTGCGTGATTCCATATTAAGAGTGGCTTCTCCACCATGACTTTAATTCCTCTCTTTACAAACAGCTCTTATTCTAAACTACTTTACAGGCACAATGAAAGACCCTCCCATACCTCCAACACAGAGATCTGGTCCTGCAAGTAGCTGCATAGCTGTAAGAGCTGAACAGCACATTGTGCTTTTCCCAAGTACATTCTGCACAACACAGAAAAATTTGTATACACTGGACTCAAACGATGACCAACCTTTTGCTGCTTCGGCTTTATCTTTGCTGACAGATGTGTAACATCATCGTAGGTCATGGAAGCTGGACGAATAGGATACTGGAAAACAAATCCATTTTGTAAACCCCTCTTCATTTAAACATCGAAGGACTTCACAAATTAACTCAATCTTACCTCTCCCTTCATCCCACTTGCCAGATGGATACAAGACATCAAGAAAAGAAATTACCTGACTGATTTGTGAGTCACCAGGGTATTTGGGAGTAAGACCTAGAAAGCCTGTTGCTTTCCCCTCAGTCCTCTGTTTTTATCACAACACAACCCCCCTCCTGTCTCTCAATAAACTGTAACACAGGAAAATGTGTTATGTTAATCTCACATGAGTCCAGCAGAAAAAAGAAGCGTTAAAAGCAACTAAAAACCTATCCCTCAGCAGTAAATGTTTGGAGAGTTATTATCTAAAAGTAAAGTATCTGTGGGTTTGCACAAGTAGTGTTAGCTTACAGGATATGGACCACATGCAGTCAGGACACCAGACTCAGGTTTAGCCACGACTCTCTCTTCTGAACATCTGGGAATAATGTAAGGATAGTGTGCTATTCACATGAATTTTTCCAGCCACAGCAGCATCCTGCTCAGATCTGCCATTTCTCCAAAACACCCACAGGCCCCACCACTAATCAAGGCTCACTCCTGAGATAGGTGTCCCAAGGGCAAGGCTGGTCCAAAGTTTCTGCTTCTGCTGGCATATGCCATGCAGAGGATCTGGACAGGAGGCAGTGGGCTTGCCAGTGGGCATTACAGGCTTATGCTGAACATTTCATCCAACAGCTTCAACACACTTCCCATTTTGCAGACAGGAAAAGTGAATCACAAGGATAAAATTATTAGAGAAATTCAGTGACAGAATGGAAAACAGACCTCCTAATACATTTCCACCTTCCACTAATCACTAGTTATTTTTTTCTCCACAGCGTAAGGGGGCTCTTCTGATGTCTCACACTAATTTATGAATATTGACAACATTCTAAATAGGGCCGGTCCTAAAGAAACATGTTTAGTAAAGATGGCAAAAATCAGTGATGCCAGAAGATGGCTGACAGACTGCAGATTTGCCCAAACCACGACAAAAAGACATCATCTACTAAAAGCACTCCCCTAGGGTGGTTAAAGGGAGCGATTTTATGACAAGCCTGTGCCATAAATGACAACTTCTCTCTTGGCAATGATTTAATACTAAGTATTTCAAAACTGACTGAGACCCAAACAGGCTTGCCTATATCAAAGATCTTGGCAGGCTGAAGCAGTAAGGAAAGTTACTGCTCTGCTTGTTTAAATTTATTTTAAACAAGGTATCACTGCACACAAGTTAACTGAAATACCTGAAATAGATACAGCTTCTCCAGCAGACTTCTGGCCAGGAACACGTCAATCTAAAGAGCAAACCAAACAACTTTCATCAGATGCCAGCTGTAATTGATAAAAGTACCATCCCTAGAGCTCAAATGCTGACAGCTTTAACTTTTGGCTTTTCATTACAAACTCTAACATAAACACATTTATGACTCTCTCGTGAAAGGTCTCCTCTCTGCTGATTTCAACATGGAATTCGGCAGTTGGCTCTTTTAAAAACAAACAAAAAAACCCACTATGAAGAGGCAGCAGACAGTGGCTTTAGCTGTGTTTCACCTCTCTAAGGAAACCTGCCAAACAAATCTGAAAAGAAAGAGGAAAATGTTTTTTCCAAGCGGCTGAAGAGAATCTGCTATCACAATTCTAGAAAGATTAAATTCTCTTCTTGGCAGTATGACTGAAAAGTAACTTCAGTAGTAGTATCTTGTCATAAAATCTTTCTAAATCAAGACAAAAGACAACCACTACCCAAATCTGATTCAGTATTAGCATTTTGGCACCAGCATAGAAAATCCATGGACATTTCACGAATATCACATATGGAAGCTGCCATCTTAGATACCTTTAGATACACTCCTGGTAATTCCCACTCCTCATGACTTTTCCCCTTCCTTGCACTTCTGGTATGTAAATTCAGACATAAAAGTGAACAGCACACTGTGACTGTTCTTTGGGGCACAGCATTCATTTACGTAAGTCCAGAATCAGAACACAAGTGCTTATTTTAACAGAAGGCATTAAACACTTTTGCTTCATATTTAACAGTAATAACTCATCAAAGTAATTCCGATCTTTTACAGCCCTCAGAGACATACAATAGAGTCCAAGGGAACACATAGTGGTAGAAGCAAGCTCCCCACCTGTTTTCCTCTTCTGACATGGAATGATTATGAAGGGTGAAAAATCTACGCTGAATCTGTCAACATATATACCACTATTTTGACAAAATAGATACCATGGCCCATATACTAGGCCCACACAACATATTTCCTTGCACAGAGCAAGCGTTGGTTATAGGACAACCACTGATGTTGATGACGCATTGTTTCAGCAATGTAAGAACACTGGGAATAATAAAGAAAAAGCACCCCATGTACAAGCACTGCTGCCACACAGCACTTTTACCTCTTGTATAATTGGATCATCTTCTTCATTTGCCATGCTAAGATACAAAAAGCTTTTTCTTGGCTTATTCCTTGGCACAACCTGGAAGAAACCAGAAATGTCATATGAGTCAATACATCTGTGCCATGTACCACATGCCTAGAGTATTTGTTCAAGTTAACTTGATGCCTTTCAGTGGCAATGTATTCAGCCTGGCTTTTGAGGGAATACATGTGTTTGAATGATCAGGTCCCCAGTACTTCACAATCGTGATTGCCACCAAATTTAAGAAACAAGTGTTTCAAAAATAGGTAAGTTCATGTAACTTTTCTGAAAGCCTGTTCTGTATGAAAGAAACCACTAAATCAGTGTTCTACAGAGGGAAAGACAGGCCTGTTCTATCTGCAGAAAGTTTATCTTTTACATACTGCTTAACTATAACACATAGGCAGCAGGCGATTTTCCAGACAGCACATCTACAAGTGCATTGGCTGGTCAGTCAGCACATACGAGCTCTGAAACTGCCCCTGCAGTCGCCACTGTCAATAAGGACAGTGGCACACAGGTCAGTAGCTTCCCTCCTCAGGAAAAAACCCTGGAAGAAGGTAACAGAGAAAGCTCCCACATAAAGAAGTGAGGGAAGAAAAAAGCCTGTGTAAACCCTGCGCTTGGGACCAAACAATACTCCCATCTGTGAATATGCTGACCTTGATTTCATCTATCTGTCATGTTGTAGCCCTATCTCCTGATCTACCACACTTCAGACCACATTGCTCCAAAATACACTCCTCAGCTTTTCTTGAAGTCCTCTGAAATCATCAGAACAACAGATTCTATTTCATAACTAAACCAACTCCAAAGAAAATAAGACACTTATATTAATTGGGTGCTGGGTGCCTCAGAACAGAGAGTCTTCATGTTCAACCCAGTGTTGAGGTCAGTGTTCAGATCTTTGAATAAAAAACAATCCCTCAGCTAAAGCAACAATAGTTTTCCCCTGCTGAAATCTAACAAAATGAGTTACAAATTATTTGGGATGCCACTGCAACAATGTAAATCAGTTCAGATCATTTAAGACACTGCTAATCAACCAGCACTGGTCAAAATAGCCATACAAAAACAAGACATTTCACAAGCTGATCAAAGAAAGTTTTAACAACAAAGACAATCTGGCAAAGAAATAAGATCTATGTTGAGGAACTTTCCTTCACTGCCTTCTACTCTCAAGGACAGCTTGCTTCTTTGCTGGACCTCCCATAGAGGAAGAGAAAGAGGCAGCATCCAGGAGGAGCTGGCAACAGAGAGGCTGGGAAAGAAAGCCGCCAGCATCCACGTTACATCCAAAATGGTGGTGTTTTTTTTATTGAAACGCAGAAGCCATCACAATCTCAGCAGCTCAGGATATTTCAACAGACCTTCAGGCTTTTCAAAACATGATGTTAATATACATACAGTTATCAAAGAAACCTTTCAGAGAGGCTGGGCAGATATTCTGGGTATGAGTGTTATCAACATCGCTACACAGGCAGACTTCCATTCAGGCAACACCTTTGGTTTATTTACATTGTTTCTGCCGCTTTGCCTGGAAATATGATTCCATATTTTTCACTTACAGGTTCTCCACTACCAAAAAATCAGCCCTCCCTCCCAGTACTGAACTGGAATTTTCCATTTCTTTATGCACCACCATATCCCTGGCTCTCCCCATCATATGTCTCTATTTGAGAATTTACCACTTCATTATATTTCAGACTCATATTTGAAGTAATTCTGTAGAAATGCAAAACCTTCACAGTAAAAAGCCAGTGTGTCTTAAGTACAGACTGAGCCTGTTACTGCACAGCTGTATGCGATACCTGACAGAGATCAGTCTGCAGTCAGGCACTCAGTTCTTCCCAGAAACACATGCATGAATATGTTGCTTTGAAGAAATTAGATTTGCCAATTCTCATTTTGCTTGCTCTGCTGATATCCCCTGGGTGTCCTGGTACAGCAGGCTCCTGCAAAGCCAGCACAACAGCACTGCATGAAGTGGAACAACTGCAGTTTTCATTCAGAACAGAGCTGATGACTGGAGGATGCCCAAGATGTGTGAGAACATGCGAACACCAGAAGGTGGGAGACTCGGGTCCAAACCCTCCCTTCCTCACCCCCCTGAGAGGACTGGGAACCACCCTCCCCTTCTGGACAGCCTCTGCAAGTATGTGCTAGCTTTTCCTCTCTCCTGAGAAAGCTATTCCACTTTCCAGAATAGAAATAAAGATTTCCTGGGCTAAGGAGAGAAAGGGAAACAGTCCGAAGGGCCTGGTCTCTGGTCCGTCATCTGCTTCAACAATTATAGACAAAACCTTTCTGAATGCAGCTGTCAGTATTCAAGGGAAATGTATTATAGAGATTACATTTTTTCTTATTCATGCAAGGATAAAGAATGACTACAGCTCCTTTTATTGGAGCATGACAATGACAGCTCTATAAATAGGAAGGAGTGTGTCCCAGCACCATTTGTAATACTCATGCAACGTGAAGGAATCTTCTGAATCAGAATGAAGCTTCCTACGTCTATAGTGTATATATATGTACATGGTAGAGTTCATTTCTACATTTGTCATATATGACAACATAAAATTGACAGAACAGAATTAAACACTAGGAGATAGCACATATGGTCATCATCAGTTTCAAATTTCCTTCTGGCATAACTGTTTTAAAAGGGACTTTCCTTTAAGGCGCAAATCAAAATCGAATGCAACTTATTAATACGAATCATTACACTTTAGAACAGGTTGCAGGAGGGCAAATCTTTCTCCTGCAATGGGCCCAGCTATAGGACCAATGAAACCACTTATCAGCTGCCTGCAACGTCATCAATTGAAAGCCAAGGAAGAAAAATACTGTGGTTAAAGAACTGTAGAAATCAGTGATGCAGCAACTGAATCCTACCTCAAAGTTGGAGCTCAGAAGGGCATCTGAGTACTAGAGCTGTCTTTTCAAAATGTTTATTACCCCAGACTTTAATACAACTGTAAGAAGGACAATTGCCAATCTGCCATGTCTGCTGACACACACAGACGTTTAGCCAGGCTTGCAGTAAATGCTCCAGCAAATTCAGGTCTCAGCATGACCTGAATTTGTCAGTAATAATGGACCCCCAAAGTCCCAACATTGAAACTTGAAATAGTCTTTGTGTATAACTATGCAGTGAAGGAAAGGCCAGGAACTCCTGCTGTGCCCTAAAGTACAGCTAATGAACCAGCAAAGTAGGAAAAGTGCCATCTCCTGAATCATTACCATAATTTCCTCTGGCACCTGGCCTTTCTTCTGTAGGCTTCTCTCAGCCCATCAACAATCCTCTAGCTCAAGGTGGCCCATGGCATGCCGTAAAATGGAAGCTGCAAAAAATGCTGAAGCACCTTCCAAACATTTTATGATAATTACCATTTTGACCTAATTATTGCTTAGCTCTCTTCCTGCTCTGCTCATCTGCAAGCAGCTTTGCACAGTCATCTAGCGGTGAGCCCCAAGAGGGCTCCTCTGCACCAGGACCCCGCTTTGGAGGCGATGTCACTGAACCACATCTTCAGGATTCAAGAGACTGTGCATTAAGCATGAACCTCTTTAACACCTCAACGTTTATGCACCCAAGTGCTAGGCCCTCTCCGCCAGGGGCAGGGATTAAGCTGCTCGCTGCTGAGCGAAACTCTCGCAGGGGCAGCCCGTCGCGGTGCCAACCCCATCTTCCCTCCACGTCGGCAGCCCCACGCACCTCAGCGCTCCCGCGACCGCTTCTTCGTTTCTGCCAACCTGCAAGCCCGCCGACACAGCACCCGGCAGCAGCGGGGGAGCGTAGGCACGGAGACCACGGCCGACTGCCCAAAGGAGCACCCAGCACGGGGCGAGGCAAACGCCCCCCCGCACAGCATGGCAGCGCTACCAGCCCCGCACAGCCGACGCTCAGCTGCATTTCTGAGGTGTGCTGCACCCTTCCAAGGCGAGAGGCGCAGAACTGCCGGCCCCGGGGAGAGCGGCCCCGGCCCGACCGGTACCGCCGCTTCACAGCCCCGGGAGATCCGGGCGCTGAGGGGAGTCGAGGAGCCACGGCCTGGGACCGGACCCCCGCCCGCTCCCCTCAGGGACCCCGCCACGGCGGCTGCACCCCGCGCCGGCTCCTGTGAGGGTCCCTCCCGCACGGCGGCGGCCCCATACACCCGGTACCCGCCGCGGTGCCGAGCCCTCAGAGAGTCCCCTCTCCACAGCCCACTCCCGGCACGCAAAGCCCACCTCAGCCCAGAGGCCACGCTCCCCTCCCTCCGCCGCCGGAGGGGCCAGGCTCAGGTGACCGCAGGCAGCCAATCAGCAGCCCCCCTGGCCCACGTGCGGCTTGGCGAGGCGGTGCGCTGAGGGAGGGAGGGGCCGTGCGGCCGAGGCGGCGGGCGGCAAGTGGGTTCGGCTGGGCTCGGCTCGGCTGGGCTCGGCTCGGCTGGGCTCGGCTCGGCTGGGCTCGGCTCGGCTCTGGAGAGGGAGGTCCTGCGGGAGCGTTGTGCATGGGGCTGGGGCGGTGGCATCCCGCTGGAGTCCCACTGGTGGTGCTAGGCCAGGGTGAGCCCCGCTTGAGGCGCTCGGGTCCCTTTTTTCCCTCCAGGAGAAGGGGCGAGAGTGGCTGTGTGCAGTCAGGTGGTTCCTTGCAGGCCCTCCTGTCCTCAGAGGCAGCCTGCGCTTTGGGGGCTGCAGCCTTGGTGTTGCTGGTCTCTCTCAGTAGGACGCCTGGCTTCGGGCTGCTTTGTCCCGGGCTGCTGGGGTGTTGTTAAACGGACTGGGCAAAATGCTTTGCTGCCATTGAGTGGGGAAAGGGAGTCCTTGTAACTTGGAAAGGTCCTTTCTGCCTGTCCCACCTAAAATGCAGGACAGAGGCTCTTTGGCAATGCACTGCAAAATCTTCTCCTTTTCAAAGCACTTGAGTAGATTTCTTCCTGCTAGCTCAAAATCTGAAATATTTTCCCATTCTGCAGGAAAGAAGTCACCTAGCTATAAGCGCAGTGTCAATATCAAATAGGAGTTCAGAAATCCAGCCCTTCACAGAGAGTAAACTGCTCAGTCAGCAAAAGAGCATACTTTACTGCTACTTACTGTGATGAAAATTAGGAGCTTTCATGAACTTAGTGATGCTCCAACATTGGTGATACCAACCTCAGAGACCTTGGTGAAAGAACTGCTATTGCAGGGATTAGTTCTATATCTAATGAAAGGGCTAATCATACAGTCTAGGCAGTTGTATGAATACACCAGAAACTGGGTTAGGTTCTGAAAACAATGAGCCCATGGATATACTTGTCAGTAAAACTTTTTCATATAAACAGAGCTTTTGGGAACTTCTCACAGAGAAAATTTTGGAGTTTGCCAACCACATGGTTTTTTATAAAAACAAATAGTTCTTATTGAAATACAGCAAGATGTCTGTGAAGAGATAAATGGCTGCTGCAAAATTAGTTGTTTTCAATGTAAAACCCAACCAAACAGCCAACCCTAACTCAGAATTTACAGTGGTTTCCATGTAATTATCTTATAAAGGGCCTTCAAAGAAGAGTTGTGCTTCAGGACTCTTGCCAGAAGGAGCTCTGCAAAAGGCTGGAATTTCAGTGAGGAATGGCATGCTGCAGCGCAACGGCTGTGCATCTGTTGTGAATGGCAGCTGCTGCACAGCACTGAGCTTGCTACATCCTTTCACTATTTACAGACAACTGCTTTGCATATTATCTGCTTTCTGTAGATACGAGTGAAATGTATTGTGTGAGTTTTTCTCAGTAAAGTTCTGTGTTTCAGATACATTTGTGTAATTATAGTACTTTAAAAGTAGTATTGGAACATCCCAGAGTTCTTAAAGTGTTGACTAAACATTGATGATTACCATAGAAAGAAACATTAAGACTTTCTTATCAGTCAGGGGGTTTCTATGCTAATGAATTAAGAGCAATGTGTAGTCTGTAGCACTGAAACCAAAACATTTAAGTCCCTGTTGTAGCATGCAGAATATTTCCTCTAGATGTAAAATGGATGAGTGAATTTAATTCATCATTTAACAACGTTGAAAATTGCAGGGTTTCTTTTGTTTCAAATCATGATGCTGCTTCTAAGGAAATGGAAGAAACGAACTGTTAGGGCAGCTACCGTAGATGCAAGTATAGAGATTCTCACTACAGTAGAGAAAGCAGAAAGTAAGTATTTGGGAAGTAGCTTCAGCTGACCTCTTTGATAAGACTAAGTTGCGTGACATATCTGATGTGGAAGCAGGAATTGTACAGAAATAGGAAGTTGTTATCTCCATATCTCAAATGCTAACACAGTTCCCCCAGTCAACTGAGATAGATCTACTCTTGTTATGACAGCTGTTGGAAACTGATGTCAGTATAACTGTGCAATGTCTTTTGATAGTCTTAACTATTACAAACCTTAAAATATGTTTATGATGTTATCTAAGACACACTGTTTGGAAATGTCTATTTATAATCAGAAATTGCTCAAGCTCTTTTAATAAATAAATTATATACTTGTGAGTTTCCTAGTCAGATTTGCTTGAAAAAGCATTGTGAACTTTTTGTTTCTGAAGACTTAAGCCTGAGGATTAATTAATGTTTATACAGCACTTTGTAAAAGCAAAGTCACAAGTGCCAAGAATTGTTACTATTTAATCTTTAAAAGTCAGATCAATGACAGACTAAACTGTCAGAGAACTGCTATTTAAAATAACAAAAATGCTGAAAATCCTCTCCTCCCCATACTTACATGTGTCTGACTGTGCTTTCGTTCCAGTCTCACTTAAATACAGACAAGCAAAGATGTTTTTCACTTTAAATGGGTTAACACCCATCTGTGTTTAAATATGTGGGAAGATTACCTAAAATTCTGGGGACTTTTCATAAATTGGAAAAAAAAAAAAACCAAACCAAAAACAAACAACTGAAATGCATTTCTAGGGCCTAAATATTGCAAGTACTTATATATGCAAGTCCTTCTCATCAGTTTAACCCATCTGATTTACCAGTGTTACTTCTGTGTGCTACTTTACCCATTTGTGTGATGGGTCAGATCCTTGTAGTGATAGTTTAATTGTACTAGACTCAGAAAGCTATTTTAAACTTACTAGGAAAAAGAATCCTTGAATTAATTACTACTTTACAGCAAATAAAGATATGGCTAGAAACAATTTTCCTCAGAAAATTAGAACACTAGCAACAAGCCAGAGAAGATTGGAAAGGTAGAGAAGTATGGAATTCATAATTTTTTTCAGGGTTACATAAACATATTTTAATATATAATTGTCATTTAAGGAAAAATACAAAATTTTGCTTTGGCTATTCCTTAAACGATATTCTCTCTTGACAGCTATACGCACATTATTCATGCAGGGCTAATTACTTTCCTTATAATGTAATTGACTTGTTAAGTCAGAATATGAATTAATTGGTGGTATAGAAAACTAAATGATACCAAGTCATGCTTAGTTAATCTGTGCCTGGCATATTATCTCTTGATATTCAGTAAATTCAAAATTTCTATATACAAATCTATTTTTAATTAGAAGAAACACAATTTGCAGCCTGAGTAATGCAAGATGACTACATTTATCTGGAAGTGTTGATAACTTATGCAGATGCAAGCAGGCTGTTAACATTTGGGTTTGCATGTTACTGCAGTGCATTCTGAAATATGAAAGTCTTCAGGGTCCTATGGGCTGATAAACCTCTTCAAGAATAATTTTGAAACAATGCTTAACAGCTATCAGTTATGCTGACCTTTAGTTGCAATTTGTTCATAAACAGATGTACTTCAGATTTATATACACTTGAATTTAGATTTAAGAATATACATCTAATGTCAGTATTTCAGAAGAACTCGCTATCCACCATTAAGACTAGATTTTCAAAGAGGTCAGCCTCTGGAATGTTGAACTTCTTTGCAAGTCTGTCCCAAGTTATGGGTTCTAAGTTCTTCTGAATATCTCAATTATATTTAAATACCTGCAGAAGAGGCTTGAGTTTTATTTTAACAGACTGGCTCCAGCTGCTGGCACAGAACACTCATGGATTTGGCCAAACTCACCCCAAAATCTGGCCCTTTAAAACTGCAGATGTATAGTGAATAATCTTAAATCTTCTAATAACTGTTCATTTGTAATGAGTTTCTGGAGTAGGTATCTTAAATTTTCTTGAACACAGTACATGCTCATAAATATGAATTTGAGGAACAGAATATAAAATACTGTGAATGGAAATAAACTTCCATGAAGTTCAGCAAAATTAGGTGTTTGCTGCAGATAAGCTCAAGATTTCTTTAATTTCTTTGTTAAAATGCCTTAAAGGAAACTTCTGTCATCAGGTTAAAAAGTTACTTTTGTTATCAAGATCTCTTTTCATATGGTATAGTTGAACTATCATATCTTCAATCTTGAAATAAAATAATTTCCCTTACTAAGGATGTTGTGTTTATACATTTAGTTCTAATAACCTGTAGAAGAGACTTTTTCCATCTAAAGTATAGCACTATGAGGATTAAAAGTGTTGCTTGAAGAAGTCACAGTTTCATAAGCACACTAAGAGTATACGCAGTGTGTCGGAAATAGAAAATAAATATTCCCCTAAGACATGTAATACTTGTATTCAAATGTAACTTTACAAAACTATAGACAGTACAAACAAGCAGCGCACACCAAAATCTTGTTAATTATTATACCTTATAACACACCAAAGTGTTTTAAAAACAGTTGATTTTGATTCAGTTTTCAATCGTCCACGTATTCCAGATAGTCGGTTCACATATAATTCTGCCTGAGAGTTTCAAATAAAATGCAGCATAAATGATATATAATCTTTCTGACTTTGTACACACAATGATGTTGTGTGTTGCTGTTGCTGTGAACTTTACCATTTCTTAAAACCTTGCAACACAAAACTGCAAAAAGAGAATGCAAAATGCAGTACCTGTAATGTGATGAAGTTTTCCAGTGCCCAGGCTTTCTGCAGCTTTATTTCACAGTGCCAGAGCTTCCGAGTTAAAAGCTTTTGCCTCCTTAAAAAAAAAAAAAAAAAAAGAAAAAAGTATGTCAGCACAAGCCCAGACGAAACTCCAAATCCGGGAAAATAAAATTAACCATGCAGATCAAAGGCAGACGAGCACTGAGACCAAATGCCTGTAATCTGATCAGTGATCAGTTGCCGTACATCAAAGGCAGAGCTTTGGAGAGGAAAAAGAGCTCCTTTTCCAGCAGGTAGTCGTGCTTCTCAAACTCTGCCTTTCACTGCTGAGTTCTTTTGTTAGAAATCGATCACCAGCTCTCCCCCCCGTTCCCCTCTTGTGCTGGGAGAATGCACACGGTTCTGAAATGCTCAGAGTTGAGTGGCTGGATCTGTAGCTTTTGAGTTCCCAAGCTGTGTTGTGGATTGTGTGCTGGAAGCTTTCCCCAGTGCCAGCGGGTTCCGCTTTATCCCTTTCATCTCGCTGAGCTGCAGATCCCATGACATCATTCAGTGCTGTGGGACTGGTTGGAGAGCTGTAACACAGCCTGGGGGGGACTGCAGCTACAGAGCAACAGGAGTTGGCATGATTTCTAATCAGGTTAGGCCATTGTAACAAACCCGAGGCGCACTTCAAAGTTTTCATTACATTAAAGTTTCCTCCTAAGGAGGGAGAAGAGTGTAACTATAGGGTTTTCTTAAAAAGGTGCTTTAGAATTTTGTCTGCATTGGGAAGTTACAATTTTCCATAAAGTTCTGGAAGTCAGACATGCTGTCTGCAGGTTTGCTAGGCAGCTGCAATATATGACAGAAAACTACTTTTCTTGTCCCTTTATTGAGGTTTGGAGAGTGGGAAATGGTATGTTTTGTGCACTGGAATTGCTTTCTTGTGCTGGTGAAAACAAGCACAATAGAGCTTTCTCTTAGTCCCTGGTGCTTACTGTGTGGCCTTTTGCAAATCATTTTATTTGAGCCTGATTCATCTGTGTCTCATGATTCCTTTACGTAAATAAGCTGTAAAGCTGCCATAAGTAACTCACAGAAGCTTTTTAGTGTATTGGCATTTTTCATCTGGGGCAGATTCGAAGCAGTCACCATTATGCTGTAGGAAAAGGCTTTGCGGGGAATAAAAGCATTCTGCCAGATATTCCCCTTGCTGCTGCAGTTCACAGACCCCAGAATTGCTGGAAGATCCCTGTGCTGCCCTAGGAAGCAAGGTAATTCTCTGGGATGCTCTGACTTGCACTGTTTTGGTGCAGAGGTAATGCAAAAGAAAGGTACAACTGCATTTCATTTTCTGTGATCTAAGGCAAAGTTAGCTTTTGTTGCAGAGATTAATTTAGCCCCTTGTACTTCAGTTGTTAATAAACGTAGAAATATCAAGGAGGATGGCTTTTACAACAATCAACCATATTGGATATGTCATTGAAGTTCTCACAAAACAGATGCAGACTCCTGTTTTACAAGGAGTCACATAGAAAAGACGATGGTGATAGGCACAAGTTACTCCTGTGGAGATTATGATTGGACACAAAAGGAAATTTTTTCACAATGAGAACAATCAGCCACTGGAATAATCTCCCCAGAGAAGTGGTGGATTCCCCAACATTGGACACTTTTAAGATCTGGCTGGACAGGGTGTTGGGACATCTAGTCTAGCTCATGCTTTGCCAAGAAAGGTTGGACTACATGATCCTTGAGGTCCCTTCCAGCCTGATATTCTAGGGTTCTATGATTCTTATATACACCATACTTTGGGCATACCACATGTGCAGATGAAAGTGATACAAGGCTGTCAACTGGTAAACTCCTACAAATATTTGCGTACTGAGTAAGAATTCATTTCAAAGGCAAAAGTAAAAAGAGGAAATGTGCTTGTCAGAGTTGCCTTGAGAGTTAAAACCAGAAGCAGTCAATCAGCAGATCATGAGTACTGGGTAGTCGAGTGCCACAGCAACCTAGTAAGCGTCTTGGTGAGATTCCTGACTGTGTGCCCTGTTTGCGGGCTGCAACCTCCTCTCTCTGCCCGCCGCCCCCACCCGGCAGCCCCCGACTGCTGCCCGCCGCCTCCGCGCTGCCTCCGCGCTGCCTCCGCCTGGCAGCGCAGTGTGCGCTGCTCCGGGGCTGCTCCAGCGCACTCGGTAGGTTAGGGAGCCGTCTGCCGGCGAGACGAGGTACTGTGGGCAGCTTCCGACCGGCAGCGAGCGCGGTGCTTCGTGGAGACCGTAGTTAACACTTCAGAAAGCTTTGGCAGCCTGCAAGGGTGCAGTGTAATGAAACTTCGTTGCTGCTCGGACATGGTTTAAATGCTGTTTTGGATCCTCTATACAGGCAAGCCTTTGGGGGGTGTTCTGGTAGTTGAGATGGAGAAGAGATGTTACAGGTGTAAAGCAGTATTCATGCAGGTAATGAACGCAATTTTCAGGAATAAACTCCTGGAAAAACAGACCATAAATTTCTCTCTTTCTCTAATTTATAGAGAAATGTATTATGAATGAAAGGAAATTATCTAGGCTGCTTACTTCTATTTTAACATTTGTTTGGGCTCTTCTGCCATATAACTTCCCCCTCCTCACTGGAAGATTTTTTGATAGCAGTTCATTTGCTGCTTTCATGGTGAACTGGAAATGCTTAGGTTGAAATAAAATTAATGGGTGAGCTCTACAGAACTGAAATAACCCTTTTCTGTCCATTTCAAAGGTGCTTTTATTTAAGAACAATACTGTTCACAGAAAGCGCTTTTTAGTTCTCTGGATTTTAAGGAGAAGCAAGTCCTGACAGTCTTTTAAGAGGTCTTTGATCTTTCTTTTGTACATCAGAAGAAGAGAAGTGAATTGTTAACCTTTTAACTTTCTAAAGCTTAAGCATTGCATTTTGCATTTATGACACTATTTTTCACTGGGAAGCCTGGCAGCCTGAACAATAAACTATTTCCTATTCAATGGCTTCCTCAAAATTTGATCAGATGTGTGTAATAGTAACAACAGTTGTCTATATAATTCAATGGGTTTCCAAAGGTCAATAAGAATATTTTATGCTTACCTAAAATGAGGATAGTATGTTTATATTGTAATTTGTATCTAGTACAGCACATAGTGCCAGAGCCAGAAGTAAACCTATGTAACATGTAACTTGACTTTTACACCTCCTGATAATCAGCTCACATTTCGTGTTGTAATCACTAATCCAGCAAAGCATTCAAGCACAAGTGGTCAGATTAAAATCCATTAGACTACTCACTAGAAGTTTGATTCTAATCACTGAAATTACTGGGGTAGGATCTATTCTGAAATTACAGAAATTTGATATCAAGTTTGCAGTCAATGTTCAGGCATCTAAAAAGCTCTTCTAGAATTAGTGCTTAGGATTCTTGTGTGAAACCAGGCTGAGAGCTGGCCCTGAACTCCTGCAGAAGGAGATGCTGTCTTCCCAGTTCATTCCTTAAACTTTCCTATACTTTAGACAGAATCTTCCTGGAGAAACATCTAGTAGGTTTACCATTCTGTTTTTACCAGGTGAGGACTCCAAACTCTTAAGGAGGCCACTTAATTTTTCTCCTACATGTTAGGCAAGAATTAGACAAGGCTCTTAATTTGGGCATGTTAGAGACCATTTCAGGAATTTTTAGGGAAACAGAGCAAAGCCAAGGGCTGCTATTCATGTCCAAACTGCTTCATTGGGTGAAAATCATAAAAGTTAGTCAGCTGACAGAAATTATAACTTTCTGAAGATGTTTCTTATATATAACTAAATCTGAAGAAAAGTTCTTGGTGGAAGAAATAATCAAACCTATTAAACAATTGACAGTGGTTAATACAACCCTCCACTCATGTTTAACAAGACTCTTCTAATATTCATGCCATGCCTAACATACTTGTATTCATACACATCAAATTATTTACCATTTTGTTTTATATACATGCTATTTGCACTGCTTCACTGTACCTCTTCTGTCACCTTTCCTGTGCTTTGGTCCAGAGGAGCTCCAACAAACGTTCAAAGAGGTCAAGAATCATCTCAGGAAATGTAGTGCCACCATTATAGCCCCCTGACTGGCCATGCAACCATTGTTTGTGCTAACCACAGCCATTCTAAGTGTGGCATTGATACTGGATATCCTATTACAAATGTCACACCAGCAGCATCAGCACAGTTTCAAGTTTTCATCATGTACATCAACTGGGGCAGCTTTTCCCTGCTGATCAGTGATGAGCTGCTGATTTATAGAGGTGGAAAACCATTTTCAGAGCCTTCAGAGACTTAGTGGAGAGTCAGCACTGGCTCTGAAGCAGCAGTTGTCAATCCAGACCTCAGTTGTAGTCAGAAGTGCTGCTCATCATCCTCCTAAAGTGTTAGTGGGATATTGTTCCACGGGGCTTCTCAGTCCTGTGGTCAGGGAAGATGCTTTAGAATATGCAAATTCATCCCTCTGCATGACCTGCATTGTCATGCTGTTAAAAGCTAACACCTTTTTTCTGCTTCATCATATGCATGTTGTTAGTCCAGGTTGCTGATACCTACTCCCACACTCTGCTAGAGTGCTTACGATCTCCTTGATAGTCATAAGGTTCATAATAACTTCAACTACAGCACCTTTAGGCAGAAAAATCAAGACCCTTTAGCATTTCCTGAAAGACTGGCTCACTTATCACAGAGTATGTCACCAGGCTTGCCATAATCTGCCATAATCTGCACAGTCATTGCAGAGCAGCTTGTTCTAGCTAGCACTAGCTCTGAATGTAGCCCTGAGAGTTTTTGACTTTCAGGGAAAAAGCCACCTGCCATTTATATGTTCTGCAATGGTAGGTCTTTGACATCATGATTTAGGAGGAGAAAACAGCTTTGCTTCGCCTGTCTTTGGTCCTGAATTTTTATTGCTGTTGCCTATGTTTTTTTCCCCCATGGCTCTTCATAGGACTCAGCTTTGACTGGCTCCCTTATGAGTACCCTAAGATCTAAACAAAATGGAGATTTTCAGTTCTTGTCTCACCAGGTGAATCACTCTAAGGGAAACCTCAAGGGCATTCCTGCATCTAGATAAAGTGGAAGGTTGTGAATTTGTCTTTCAGATTGTCCTCAAGGATAATCTAGATGCACCTTGTAGGAAGTATTAGTTATTCATTTGTGAGCCATAAGTTGTGGTTTTATTCTGGTTCTATCACATGAGTATGACTGGAGGCAAGTTACTTTTTCTCACTGGATTAGATCAGCGGTTGTGTAAGTAATAGCTAAAATTAAATCAAAGGAGCAATGGCAGTTTGTGCCATATGGCCATACAGTCATCTCCCCTGCCTTCACCCCACCCAACTCCCCCCCGGCCCCAGTATATTTTCCTATCTGTTTAAAAAGAATGTGAAGATAATTATTTGTAATAATGTACCCAAGATAATACAAAACAATTCTGTATGAATTCCACGCCAAAATATATGAATATGAAACTTCAAAAGTTTATTTAGAATTTTCTTGAAGAACAATAAGAATAATGAGCATCCCTAGGGCAATAGTGTGCTTCTCACTTTACTCTTACTGGAGTTTCACAGTCCTGAACTGTCCTCACAGACATCTGTGAAGTTAATCAACAGTGTAAGAGTTGTGTCTTTGTAGTTGTTCTTTATTGTCTCATTAAATGAAAATATATTTTTTTTCCCTCTTCTGCATCGAGTTTTTCACTTGTACTGAAATGGTCTATTGTGATAGATAGCTGTTAGAGTGGGTGAAGCTCTGCACCAGCGTGCAAACTTTAATAACTTAGCATTCTTTCCAGAGGTGCTGGTGGAGTTGTGTCAGTGAGCTGACTTCCCTCAAGGCTGTTGGAGCTGGATCAGCAATATTGTTCATATAGCTCAAACAGGAGATTCGATAGACCCATGATTTTGCAATTTGTATTTCAGAAGCCAAATGGATGTTTCTGAGACACTGTATTTTCAACCTACTTTAGGAAAAAAATGAGTACATGGTGCCACACCCTTCTGTTCAGAACACTTTATTATCCAGCTGAGGTCTCAGCTAGGTTGTGCCACATTTTGCTAGATGTCTCAAAAAACAGTATAAAGCCCCTCAACAGTCTAAATCTAAATATAACTGCTCTATAGAAGAAATAAAGGAAACAGGCTAAATGGGAAGGAAATGGAGAAACAAATCTGATATGTGAAATTAACAGATCACGAGTAGAGATCATAGCTGGCTACCTGCCTAGTTGTTATCAAAACACATGTTTAGAAATATTCCCTTAAGGCAACTCCAGCAAAACAATTTCTAAAAGATTATGTAGTTTTAACTAAAAAGAATGTTCTTATTTTATACAAAAATATGTTTATAAATACTTCTGTCTGATCATAGACTGCAGTCCCACGACCACATTTCTCAAACATTTGCTCAGTTTTGCCGTTTATTTTCACTTTGTAGTTCAGAATTTTTGGGATTTGAAAAAAACACCCTCAATCTGTCTCTTAGATCTTATACCACTTCTCCCTTTCCCCTCTCTTCTGTTTCTGTCAACCTTAACCAGAAATGGCCCTCTTTTCCAATCTTTTTTTTTTTCTTCTGCATGAAATCAAGAACAAGTTAAGAATAAATTTACTTTCTTATTTCTTGCTGCTTATATCAAATCCCATACTCCAAAGTGCACATACTGCAAACAGAAATTCAAGTTTCTGTGCTGAGCAATTTCAGCTCCTTATGGAATGACTGCAAAATGTGGGTACTTTTTCCAGCAGCAGTGAGAGCCCATCTGATATTTTTGGAGATTCAGGCAATGATATAGTAACTGACTTGTAGAGCAGCAGTAGTGTAGGTTTTGGATGAATTTCCCCTCATAGACAAAAGCAAGTTTATTCAAAGAAAATAGAACCGAGAAGATAGACAGATTGTCAGCACTCTGAAATAGGCAGCTTTGATAAATAGCGCTATCGTTAAGACATCTGAATAAAATCAGTGTCTCAGAAGAAACAGTAACTAGATCTAATCCCTAAGCAGTTGTCCGCAGCCCCAGTTGTGATACATCATTTTTTCACATATTCTGAAAGAGTTGACAGATTTGATTGTTTTTCTTTCTTTTTAAAAATTTTTTTCCTCGTTATAGATGATAAACTATATTTTCCCTGTATGATGTGAGTTTTATCCTACTGTCTATAAGAAATCTTCCATAATAGCAACAGTCATAAAAATGCCAAAAGAATAAAGAAAAATATACACATAAGAGCGTAAGTTATAAAAAGGTTCAGGCTCAGCTGATGCTTGCTGCCAGCTTTCTAAAAGCAGATGTTCTTCTGACATTCATCTGGTTTTAGTCTGGAGTTCCGTATTTAGTTTGACACGCATTTCCTAGCTCATAACTTGTAAAGCTTTCATATATTTCCCCTAGATATATTATTGCACTTTTTCTCACCTTAAAACTCTTAAAGCTCTTCTGAAAAACCAAACAGCTATGAAAAAATAGTTTAAAACAATGTAAAACCAAGACACTATAGAGACTAAGTGAAGATGACTCAGGGAAAGTAATCATGGGTTCTAATAATATCTTTGCAGTAATAATGCAAGTGATGAGAGAACAGTTTTAAGATTTAGTTGGAAAGGGTTGTGAAGGTATAACAGATTATTTTAATCAGGAAAATACTATGACAAGAGTTTATCGTAGGAAAGGTAACAAAAAAAATCATAGTCAAGATCGGTAACTATCAACTAATACACATTAATTCCTTACTGAAATTCTACAGAAGAACCTTAGAAGACAGTTTTTTCTGTGGAACATGACCTTGCATGACGGAGTGTTTTCTTTCTTGTCTTATTTTTGTGTGATGTGCTTGTTCTCTCCCAAAATGTTGAGATATAGGAGTGTATCTCCATTATTTATATGTTATAGTGCAGCTTCTAACCCATCCAATGTGCTTTGGTATTAAACATATACTTTTATCAAGGAATGAACTAAACTTTATAGAACGGCCAGAAACATCTGAAACATGATAATGCCCCTATTGTTCTAAAACTTAACATCATGCTGTAAGAAGCAACTCCTCCTTTTGTTTATTCTGGACCTGGTGGACCTTGTGACTTGTTTCATTTGATACCCACAAGTTCTTGCAATAAAACAAACAGGGAATATTTGTTCTATACCAACATTTTGGAATCTAAATTCCCATTAAACTTTGCTTTTGCACTCTAGAAAACGCTGTTATGAAACTCCTGTCTTATTTGGCACTTAGTATTAACACCTAGCAATTGAAAAGCTCCACGATCTATGAGACACTGGTATGATCCACATGATCACAGGAAATGCCTGGACTAAGCTTTATGCCTCATTGGACTTCTGCCCAATTGCGTGTTCATGCAGCAGTGTTGATCTGAAAGAACATCATCTGGAAGCAGCTGTCACAGGTAGGTGTAAAAAAATGGAGGTATCAAAGGGATCATATTCAGAAGGATCAGAGTCCTGTGTGGGCAGCGCCAGTAGGTGGAAGATATTAGCCTGGCAGCCTCCTGCAAAGGGAAAATCAGGTATTTGGGAGGCTGGAGATTTTGTAAGCAGGAAGTGTGTGGAGATACAGCCTACAAGAGGCCACAGAATGGGAATGGATCTATAGGCTAATGATGGGTTATTTACTGAGATCACCATAATACCTCCGTACCAAGTCTTTTCAACAAATTTTAGGTGCCACTGCTATGACAGTGTAACAGTTTGCAGCAACCACAATACAGATCTTGTGTTCAGCTCTTCCAGAACCTGCAGCATCTGGCCCCACACTGCCACTGCCTCTCTCCTCCAACCCAGAACTGAATGTTCCTTGCACAGCCACCCTTCTCCTGAAGAAGATGGAGCAGAGGATAGAAGCAATCTGTGTTCTTTTTGGAGCATACTGAAGCATTCAGTAGGAAATCTATATGTTCTAGAAGGGGAGAGGAAATGAAATGTGCTGTTGTGAGACAGGAAAGCCAAAGGAGGTGAACGTGGGCAAGATATCAGTGCTTTGAGAGCTAGTCTCCTTTGCAGCATCCACTATTGGAAGTTATTTTCAATCAATCAATCAATCCCAGAATACCAGTTTGGAAAGGACTGCAAGAGTCATCTCGTTCAACCTTTGACTGCAAAAGCATGTCCTAGACTGAATGTCCCAGCACCCTGCCAAGCCAAACCTTAAAAGTGTCCAGTGTTGGGGAATCCACCACTTCCCTGGGGAGATTATTCCAGTGGCTAATTGTTCTCATTGTGAAAAATTTCCTCTTGTGTCCAATCAGAATATCCCCAGGAGTAATTTATACCCATTACCCCTCATTTTTTCATGTAAAAAGGGAGTCTCCATCTTTGTAGCCACCCTTTAAATGGGACATGGTGATAAGGTCTTCCTTGAGCCTTCTTTCCTCAAGGCTGAACAAACTCTTCTCTCAGCCTTTCCACACACAGCAGGCTTCCAGTCCTTGGATCATCTTTGTGGCCCATCGCTGGACACTCTCCAGCCTGTCCACACCTTTTCTGTATAGTGAGGACTAAAACTGAACACAGTATTCTGAAAGAAGAGGTCCTGGTTCCTCCAGGAGACAAAAGTGGCTGCTCTGGAATGGCACTGACAATTAGTGCAAGAGATTTAGTAAGACTGAAAGACTTGAGACTTCGTGATGCTTGATACTGGTATCATTGCAAGGTTCAAAAAGTATCACTCATCACTGCTACAGGAAAGGCTTGTATAAAAGGATCCGTCAGTAGTTTGCTCTTATTTCCTACTGATCTTTGCCATATTTAAGTGAAAAAGGCCTGTTATTTCATCAGCTTCTGTAGGTCTGTCCACAGGATAGTGTTTGTTCAGATAAGGAAAACTAAATCAAACCAACTCTAAGTACCTGCTCTGCACAGCTATGCTGTCCTCATATTCTGGTAAACTGCAGCTACACCGACTTCTGCACTCTGGTTAAGCACTTGGCTTCCTACAGCTGTATCTTTCAGTCAGAGGTGCCAAAGAGAATTGTGCCACTATTCAAGTTTCTTCACAGAGTATTATGGAAGAGACTGTTTGACCTTCCCTTTCACATGCAGGAAAGTGTTTGTAACCTGCAACATCTTAAATTAAATAAAGCTCATGTGGCTATGCTCTGTCTTACTTGACTCTTTTACCTGAGTTACAGGTCAAAGAGTGTCCATTGCACAAGAGCAGCACTTTCTTGCAGTGTCTTCAGCAGGAGGCAGACAGGCCAGGAACAATGGGAAGAGCTTTGACTTCCCCTCTGGAAGATGCAGTGAGTGGCTAATGGGAGAACATGCAGATTCTGTCGAGCTTGGCATTATATTGACAGCAGGTGCTGATTTTAATATCTATGTAATCTCCTGTGCTAACCAGTAATCAGAAGCATGTTTGCTGATACCAAGTTGTCAGACTACGTGCAAGCTGCTGTCAGTTCTGTCATGCTGAACAGGGCTGTCAAGTATTACCTGGAGATATTCTGGTTGGAGAAAGAAAATCTGTGTTGCTGGGCATTTGTGAGGCAATTATTCCTGTTATTTATCCAATCCGCAGGAGCACTGATGGTGAAAAAGTACCTGTCTGGGAGAAGGGAACAGCTAGAACAGTCAATTTGTATTGTTTCATATTTCCATTCCTAGCTCTAGTTGGCAAATATAAGTAAACAATTAAAAAGAGAGAACAGTTATTTTATGCCTCTTCATCAGTCACAGAAAAGAATGAACAAACACTGGTAAGCATTCAATAACTGCACATCTGATACCTCTGAGACTCGTATATCTGAGGGACAAGGGGGGATCTTACTACCTCCAGATAAATATACAGGACAACTGTTCATTGTCAATTCAGGCAGCTCAACATATATTCTAGTGCCCTGCCCCACAAAGCTGTATGCTGTACCTGGCAGAAGATCTAATTACTCAAAGACTAGTTGCTTGATGGTGCTAGGATTTTGGCTGACGGAAAACAAAAAGGTTTTGTTCTGTAAACCCACCTGAATGGTGTCGTGACCAGTGCTGTTTGTGCTGTTCATGGTGTTGGGGAAGAGCTTTAGCCAGCAGTGGGTTTAAGATATTACTTGGTGACAGGTGTGGCTTTAAGAACCCTCAGGACTCTACTTCTACCTGTAGGAGTGCAAGGCGCTTTCTGTGAAGAATTAGAAGGGGAAATGGGATGGATGTATCAAATACTCATAATTTGAAGCATTGTTACATGATTTCAAAAAAGCTCTTATTTCCTAGACATGTTGATCAGAGTGTGCAGACACAGGCCAAAGGCCATTCCATGGAGACTTTAATTTCATGAAAGCTATGTTTTCCTGATGATAGCCCTCAAATTAGTTTAAGAACGAATGTCAGTGGAAGATGTTAAATAGGTGGAGAAGACCTCTAGCACAGAGGAAGTGAGTGGGTAGAAAGAGAGGTGAACATAAATGAGCACACGTTGAAACCTGCACAAAGTTGATAATAACCTGCTGTTAAGGGCTATACTGCTGTATTTATGAAAATGCACAGAGGTTTACAGGTTAGTGCTACATTTTTGTGCAAGATTTGCAGCAGGCAACCTTGAAAAATCTATAAGGCCTTACTCCTTCTTACAGTTTTTCAAAGAGAGGATTATGAATAGTAAGTGCTCTGGCAGCGACCTTATGTTTTGCAACATAAAATGAAAGATTCTGATGTTTTAATAATCTCTTAGGATCCTTAGAGCTGCAAATAGCAGTGTATGTTATTGGTAGTGTGATTTACTTCAGCATTTTCACAATGTTGAAAGCTTATCTTTTAAGTACCTATGGAAAAGTGTTGTGCCACTGGTGTGCCACATAGTTTAGCTCTGAACATCCTTCAGCCCTGATAGTTCTGACCCTGTCAAAGCTCACTGCCGCCAGGCTAAGACCACACCAAGGTTTGTGGCTCCTTTGATGGGGATTGCTCCTTTGCCTGCATATCCATGCTCAGGAAGAATGTCTTCATCCTTCCACCCCAAGCCACAGCCTGTGCAGGGTCTCTGAAGTCCTGCCTGGTCCTGCCTAGATTGGCCAGTATTGTCCCTGAGTTGTTGGGTCAGGAAGCATTGGGTTTCTTTGGTTTGGGCTGTTCAGTGAGGCAACGGTCCTCGCTGAGTCAAGAAGCAGCTTTTCATCCTGTAAAAAGGGAATATGCAGTGTAGTATGTGCTACTTGGTTCTTTATGCCTGACAGATAGGGAACAGCATGTTAGACCATTCTAAATTGGACTGAATCAGTTTAAATAATTGTAGTATTTACTGAGCCTTTAATTCTCTGAAAATCATGTTAATACTGTACATGTCTTGGTATTTTGATATGTGCAGCTTCAATGTGCCTATTCCTCCTCAGCATACATGCTTTGAAAATGGAAATACATGTTGGAATAAGACTGTATAGAAGGCGGCAAGTATGAGCTTAACATTTTGGGAACTGGTAATCTCTCTGGTTTAAAAGGCTTTGATAGCTACCTTGTAATTAAGGATCTGCAAACAGCAATTTTCAGCCCTGTTTCACAAGAAATATAGTTCTGTTCAAAGCTGTCCATTCATAGCATGATATGATGACCCCAACTACTCTTTGCAGCTAGGCTCTTTCTCTTGCTGAAACAAATACTTCGAAAGACAAGGTACTGTGGATATGATTCATATTTGTCTGTCGTTATGTCTATTTCATCTTTGTCTTTTGTGACTAGCATTTTGTACTTCCAATAAAGGACTTAACTTAATCACTGCCTTCCACAGAAGCTCAGATTTAAACTTTAAATGTCATTTACTTCCCTTTAATTATAAAGATAAATCAGGTTAGTTTATAATTAAAGATAATGATAATGTTGTTTGATACCTTGTGGGAAGAAGTTTAAATATTCCATGACCATGGAGCTGTAGAAAGGAGGGTAGCAAAGATGGCAGATGTTTCATTTTTTATTTCTCTCCTGGAGTGGAGAGCAAAGATAATAAACCCTCAGCGAATCTGGTCTGTAAACCAAACACAGGAAGACATCAGTTACTGTAGATTTACTGCATGCAAGAGAAGAGAGGGAACACAGAAAAGCACAGTAATGAGTTCACACAGGTTTAGCAGCCCACCTTTAGGATATCACCATTCCACCTAGCTGCTTGTGTCTTTCCAATGGAGACAGCAGGAAAGGGTCATCGGGAGTTTGAGATAGTTCTACTTCTTAATGTAAGATGCATATAAAAAATGGGTTATGAAGATGCTGGATTTGACACAGAAGTGGCTGAGACTTTTTTGTAAGTCTCCTTCAAAGAATTCTTCTTTCAAAGAGGTGGAACAGACAATTGCAGCTCCTAATTTTGTTAAGCCGCCAGAGCAATATGCACAAGAAGTGCTTTGTCAGAACGCTTGAGTAGAAAGGGGCACTGCTGAATGACATCTTTGCATCCTCATGAGTGAAGTCAATATCTACTCCAGACAAAAGTGTCTATGAGGAGAGCAGTTCATAAATTGGAGTTTTGTCAAGCTTGAATCTCTCTTAAAGAGATTGTTTTATGTCTGATATTCAAATATAATGAAATTCCCTGTACCTTTGCTAATTATATCTTTACAGAAAATAAGGAATAAGGAGAATGAGGGCCATTGTAGTACTACTCATTCACAGCTAATTATCACTATACTGAAAAATCATCTCAAATCCCCTCCCATATAAGTGAAAAATCTGAAAAATGTAGCACAGACATTCCTGTTGTTTCAAACCATGGATTCTCAGCAATGTAGCTAGCTTGTATGTACCTCAGGAAGTTTTAAATTCCAACCCGTAAAATACTGTGCATTGCGATAACTTCCCTTCCCTACCTAGTTAGAGGAAGATATACGTGAACTGGCAATTTGCTGCAATTTCATCTCTTTTCTGCTATTTTGTCTCTTTTCTACTTCATATGTGTATGTATAAGCAATAATCTCACTCAGAAGTTTATCCATCTTGATTTAGCTCTTTTTACACTTTCAGTGTGATGACATGTGGGTGACAACACAAGAATGAGAGAAAAGAAGGTCTTTTACCCAGCTGTAAAGAATGAATGAATATCAGTCTCTTCTAGATGTCATTTGCTGAACTTATGGGATATACTGGAGACTGGATAACTTTTTCTGATTTTGAAAGATTTGATTATTCATTTTGTAAAAATATTGCTTCCTGAAACATTGCAAATCTGTAATAATCTGTTACAGCATTGTTTTATCGGCAGATGTTAGATATTTTAGAAGGCAATAAAGTTTACAGCTGAGATCACACTGAAAATCATATTTGTAATATTCTCTTGCCTTGCTTTTTAAACATTTTTGACAGAGATGTGGCTGGTCGTTTGTGCATACTTTCAGATAGGGGAAGTGGGACCATCAGTCATAATTACCTACATTCTTTAAGTTTCCTGAATACAGGAAACAAGAAAAATACAATTGCATGCTGTTTGCAGAGAGAATGGCATCCGCAAGGGAGCTCAAATAACACCTTATCTGAAAAGGTCAGTGCTTCTCCCTTGATGTGGGTTTGCCCCCACCAAATCAGCAAGGGAAATGCTTTTGGGGATTCCTTTGAGGCTGTACAATAGCTCTGCCATTCTCAGTACAGGAAAACTGCACCATAAGTAATAACAGCCCATGGACAAACCCTTTAAAAAGCAAAAAGGTCTCTAATAACATGACAAGTTATGTTTATGCATATGCTGCCACTGGGAGGTGTGATTGCAGTATGTGTGGGCATCCTGAGATAACTCACCTACCTAACAGCAAGTGCATGTAGCCACATCAGTGAGTCTTCACCAGAACTGGCTTTTATGCCAGGCTATAAGAAGATTCATGAGTACTTGGTTTTCTAGATTTTGCTAAAGTCAGTGCTGCCACTTCACTGTGTTGCTTCACAAACTGGAGAAATTAAAGCTATCAAGGCTCTTCTTATATAGGCTATACTTGCACCTTATTGCAGTGGAAGCACACTTAGCACTGCAAAAAGTAATAAATTGAAGTTTTAAAAAGGGAGTAAGTAAATAGTCTTCATCTGTGTGTATCATAGCTACAAAAATACATTCTAATGTCTGTGTTGGCCTTAGACAACCCTATTATTCAGTGTTATCTGGCAGAGGTCTTCAGCACATGCCCACCTCTTCTCTTTTTGGCAGCTACAAAGAACGTTATGCATCTCTCAGTAAATTGATGTAATGGACAGAAATGCCCTGAGAAATTCAGAGGGCACAGCTGACAAGTATTTCCAGCTGAACTACTTCAGCTGATAGAGTTCTGCAGGTGTTACACAGACTCAGCTCCTCTTTATGGCATGTTGAAGGTAGGACCAGCTTTAATTGCCACAAGGTCTCCTGTGTAAAGTGCCAATGTTTGTATTTAATGCTTGTGTTGTGTCTTTCAAGTAGTTATAAATCCTCTGTAGCTGTTAATCTCGTTTAATGTGCCAGCTTGCTGCTGCTGCAGTTTTACTTAACAGTGACAGCTATAGTAACTGTGTTGGGTTAAGCCTATTTGAAGCCAGTGGCTTAGACATTTTGGTTTATTATATTAACTGTTGAAACAGAGTAACTTTCCCTGTGCTTGCTGCTAGATTATGGCATCATGATATACTTCAACTTATATTATTTTGTTTTGTTGAAGTTTGCATGTACCACAGACATGAACAGCTACCACAGTTTAGCTGAGGCACAGCAACTTCTCTCACCTCTCAATCCCTAATGTTAATGAAATCCTTCTCTCAAGATAAGCATAAGAGAAAACCAAAATTGTTTGGGTCATCTGCCTGAAAGAATAGGAAGCATCTTGCAGATGTTCATTAGTATAAAGAACACTGGGGATGTATGGGAGGGCGTAGGTTTTGATGACTAGTACAACAGAAAGACTGAAGCAACTCTAAATCAAAACAGAATAAAGAATACTGTGGTACAACACTGCAGACAAAGATGTGGTAAAAAGCTTTGGGGCTAAGGGCTGACTGGTGCAGTATTTGCAACTATACTTCCCTTTGCTTGAAAGATGTTGTGTCAGGGAACTGAAACCTTGCCCATTATTTGTATCAAGGAAATATCCAGATCTACTTAATAAATTCTTTACCTGAAAGAAGTGGGCAACTGTCAAAAGCAGCTCATAGTTACAGCAATATATAACCATTGTGTGTTGATGAGGATATTAAGTGTTTTGATATCTGGGAATCATTTTCAGTGCAATTGAGAGAAATGAAACAAGAGTCTCCTCATGTGACAATTCATTTTATCTAACGTAGAATCTCTAGGTACTTTCATTAAATGCAGAGATCACATCTGGGGATTTCTTTTGTAATGATATACTTTCTCAAACAAGGTAAAATACATTGTAAATTCTGACTGAGTCTTGATTCCTCAGTTTTATTTTGTCTTTCATTCTTTTCCCCACAAATTGTAATAAAAGTTATTGCTTGGATTAAATGCTTTTTTTCATGAATGAGAGACAGTGAAAGACATTGAAAACAAAACAAAATGAAGATGCTTATGTTTATGACTCAGGTGACAAAATGTTAACACTGAATAAGCAAATGTTGGAAAATGAATATCTTAAGCATTTTCAATTTAGTGACTTCAGACATTAAGAAGTATTTAAGTTCCAAAAGGTAGAAAGCAGAGGGAGTTTTTTAATTTTTTATTATTGCCACGCATGCTTGTTGAAGGCAATTGAACTATTCACTTTACTGGAAAGAAACTTTTTATTCAACTGTTTTAAGTTGTAGATTTCCCAATGTAAATTTTAACTTCGAAGTATCATGTGCACTGTGTACTGAAGCACGTTTTCACTTACTTCCCAGTAAGTAATTGCTCCTCTCCGTAGGAGGGCAAGATAGAAGATGCTGTGAGCAGAATTAGAGGGCTCTTCAGTTAGTATGCACAATCAGGTCTGTTCCCATATTTTAAATCTTGTATTTCCTGATGGATTTCAAAGCTTATTTTGTTCTGCCCACCCATAGTGCAACTTGAGCTCTTACTAGTTAGAACTTTTGAATATTACAACTGGTTTGTGTGATTTATGTTCTCTAAGCACTGCTGCCTGTTAGCTGTCATTTGTCTGGCAGGAATCTGTAGCCACCTGTCATGGGGTAACCACAGTTTTCTACAGTATCGTATGCTATGCAGCCATACCTAACCTGAAGATGTGTCATGGTTTCCGTGTTTTATCTTTGTATTTTAATTTGCCATTCCAAATCTCGTGCCAAAATAATTTCCTGAAACTTGTGTCTATCTTGATGCAGACATTTGTAGTTCCCTCTTTTACATGTAGCCTCCCTCTTTTGCATACATATATGATTTGTAGAAGGTGGAAGTGCCTACAATCTGATGTAATTGTTCCATGCATACGCCTACCTTTTAAGAATATTTTATATGCACACACAGATGCCCTAAGCTCGGAAGCCTTAAGCAGGTTTTTCCAGGCCATCAAAAATGTCATAGGTTTCTCCTTCCCATGGTAATACTTGTACGAGATATTCTTGGTTAGGAAATGTGTGTGAAAATCTCCTAAAAACTCTATGAAGGTTATTAATACTTTGCCCTTTTGTTAGCTCTCAGACTACCTCTCAAGCTCGGCATACGTCCCGTATCCTCTCTGGTTCATTGGGAATCACTTCAGTCCCTACCATTTGCACTTATTCCAGGCTCCAACCAAGTGCTGACCCTGAAGTAAGTGCAGAAGTGTGCCAGCTAGCTCAGGTACTCAGTCTGAATGTGCAGCCTAGTGCAGGGAGCAGGACAACATAGCCTGGATTGAGCACTGTGTTGTCATCCTATTGGGGTCCAAAGCAGTTATCTACAAGTAAAATGGATTCTCTTCATTTTACACAGCAGTCTGCAGTGCTGGGGTACCACTATCTGCTGAGACTGCATCATTTCTGGGGGATGATTTTTGGGCTGTGGAGGATGCCCAGTGAGCTCCCTTAGTCCTGACTCTTGCTGTGTCAGCCCTGACTTCTGTCACCTGCCACGTGTTCTCCTGAGGATGCCTGAGAGAGGAGTTAATGGCAGAGATGTCCTCAAATATCTCTTTTCCAGAGGAGGCAGTGAATGCTTTGGGTGTGGGGTGATAAGGGCCACATGTGAGGAGTTCCCTGAAGGCATTGAGGTGGGCCAATAGTTTAAGCATTGTAGATCATATTCATTTAATGAGATCTTGGCTACTTTGATATTCATAGTGGTTTCATTTCTCTTGCTCTTTCCCACCCTACCAAGGAGTAATGATTAAGAACTATTTTTTGGTTGATTGCTTTTTAATTTTACAGCTTCGAGTGGTGAAACTGGATAAGATATATGAAAGGCATTATACTGCTTGCACTTTATGGGTACTCAGCTCTCTGGAGCTGCACTTAAGCCAAAAGGATCAGGACAAAAATGTCATCTGCTCTTTGAAGCCAGTTTTGTTTAAACACTTCCATATACCCTGTAGCCTGGGGTGAGAAAGCTTGTAGTCTTTCAGCTGTGACTTGCAAGCAGTTCAGATGGAGTTCTCATGCCAAGTCTGTAACACACAGCTGTCAGCAGCGCTATCCTGGCATGGGACAGGATGGCCTCTGGCTGCAGGAGGAGGTGAAAAGCAGGAGATGGGGAGACCCAATATCAGCAGCAAACACAACAAATTATGTGCTCTGTGCTCCTCCAAATTACAGCAGGATCGATAAATTCCCATTGCCCTGTTATCACCTTCATGCTCTGAACTATCACTGGAGCTTCCTCCGCTCTACTGATCTCAGGGTATGTAGCATGTGCCATATGGCCTTTGATCCTGTGAGGATTTTAAATGCTTATAGGAAATGATAGTCACCATGATGGCAAGTCCTTAATACATTTTTATGTAAAGAAATAAAAGGCTATCTTGTATATTCTCTAAATGCACTACCAACGCTTCTTACTTTTGATGATATTTTAACAACACCATATTTCACTTGTTTCTATGTACTAGGTCATCCCCATATAAATGATTTTTATTTTGCCCAGTAGTTGATTGAAATAACAAGTCCATTCAAAGGAAAGTATTCTGAAGACATTCTGTACCTGCACAGCTTCCTTGAAACTAGCATTTGTGACTGGGATGGCAAAATGCCCGATTGCCAGTGTATGCACTAGCAAATGCACATGTGTGCATACAGACATGTGCACACTTGCACACAAAAATACCACGTGGCAGAACATTACTGTCATTTATTTTGCTGTATACTTGTCACATTATTCTGTTCATATGCTTATGCAAATTTCAGAAAGAAAAATGTTGCGCCTGATTTCCTTTTTTTTAGTTAGTCCACCAAAGAGGCTTAGAAGAACATCAAGGATGAGAGCAGAAATTAATGTTATGATAGGTGAGCACAATGGGAGTGGGAGTTAACAGAATACAACTAAACTACTTCCAAAGTAATAGAAGTGCTGAAAAGTAAAATAATTACTGCAGAATAAGAGCACACATCCCTGTTGATATGAAAATAGCAAAGAGAGACAGTTTGTTCTTACTGGCATGCAAGCAGCAAATGGAACTTTCCAATGAAATGAAAGAGTAATTATGATAATAATGCTTTGAATTGGTGAACCTTTTTAGGTGAGGATCCTCAGATAGCTTCACGAAGAAATAGGTCAGAATTATTATCATAGAAGAACAAAGAGGGACAAAACCCCCTCATTTGAAAAATATCAATTCAAAATCTGTTGGCAGATATAAAAACCAAGACCAGATGTGTAGATGTAGAGAAATTGCTATATCCTTGCTGGGGTGGTAATTTATGGAGAGGATTTGTTGTGGAATTCACCCCTTGCTGCAGAATTGTCTCTGTTCCGAGGGTGTGTCCACACTTGTGAAGCTACTGGAATTTATTGAAACAATTCTTTCAGAATAATTTGGTAAATTTTCAGAGAAGCTCCCAGCCCCAGTTTTAAAATATTTCTGGCCCAGATGTTTGAGAAAATATGTGGTTTTATTTTTACGGTTGTATAGATATAGAGTTGTCTTCCTGAGGTCACAGAGAAAGACAGAAATGATGATGTTGAGAGATGGGATCTGCCCTGTACCAAGCTTGTTTAAACTTAAAAAGGCAAGTCCAGAGCACAGTAAAGATGAAAATTAGACTGAAAGATGAAGTGAAACTATTTAACTAACAGAAAGCACAGGAGCATTACTGAGTGTATATACTTCATCTTCACATTAAAAGTGTAACCTGAATTTGAAGGCTCCATGAAGTCGTAGATTTCTGTCTTTTTACACTCAGGTACTATGAAATTTGAAGGCCTTCCTGAAAAAAATAATACCCAGATTCCCGCAGAGCACATGAAGGCTCCAGCAGAGGCAACACAATATGAGTTGCACAACTTGAGACCTCAGTAACATCATCTTACTGGACAAAACTACATATGCCCAAACTGCTATAGCTCTGTATAAGAACCTTATAGCCTACACTCACATGTGGGTAATACTTGATAAAGGTGAAATACTCAAACATGGTCGGTTAGGTATGAAGAGAAACATGGTTAATTCCAGATTCCTGGGTACCTCAGGATGTAGAATTTATATTCTATTGCCATCACACAGTCTTCAGAAATACCAGTAATTTCTCTTCCACTGCAGTGAACTGTTTGATTTTAAACATGTGCACATATGGGAGAAGTTATAAAGAAAAGCTTAGTGTATTGAGGTAGGCAATGATGATTTACTAGTAGAATTAGTTCTGATCTGCGGGATGGGGAATCTGCACTCAGTAAGAAGAGTATCCATCTCCACTTTTTCAGACCATGGTGACTTTTATAAACTTTCTCATGTTCAGTCCCTTTTTTTTTAATCTTTATTTTTATAACAACCTTCATTAGATTTTTTGGTGCTGTCTCTAGATTCATTCTTTTCTTCTTGACCTATATCTTTTTTTCATGTATATATATAAAATATATATATAAAATAGAATCCATCTGTCAGATACTACATGAACCATTTTTTCATCTAGGGGTATTTTTTTATTAATCAGTGCTGGAATCTTTTTATTTGTATTTGATCTCTTTTATATATTGCACACATATTGTTCTGAAATGTGTCCAACACTATCATGAGCACCTTTTTGTGGAAAGTTGAAATAAAATTCACATCAAAATAAATGAACATTCAAAAAGTGTTTTCTTTCCAAAGGACATCACCTTGTACATACCCACAGAAATGCCATTTATTTTACTATTGTCAGCTATCTACTTTCAAATAGCTCCTTTTGAACACCGGGCTAATCAGTTCTTGTTGGCAGGATTCACCTCACCTGACTTCAAATACCCAAGGTTGGAGGCTAAAACAGCTGCACTCTCTTTGTAGTTGAGGAGACAAATAGGGGTTTTCAGGGAGGGTTTTATCCTGGCTTTGACAAGATGCCTGAGACAGGTGGGGTGACTCAGCCTCCAATGGTATCAATCTTTGTCTACTGCCTGCATTGTATACTGTAGATGTAGGGACCACGAGTATAGACACCCAAGGCATCAGATAGCTTTGACTAGGTGAAATGAGTGTGCCCTGACTGCGTAAACTATGAACTGTGTGCCTGCAACACCCCCAACAGCACAGGTCTTAGTGCAGAACAGTGGGATCCTACCTACTGAAATTCTTTTTCACTTTCCTTTTTTTTTTTGGCCATTTGTTTAAAGCAAATGTACATTGTACAGTTCACATGTATTTGTTAAAATTTATTTTAATGATAACAATACCTACCTCAGACACCTTTCACACCTTTGAAAGCACTGGTACTTGAAAATAAGTCCTAGAGAACCCCAGATCAATCTACTTTACATCAGAAATAGGGAGGAGGGAACTACATGTCTCAAGGGCATCACCAGGAAAAATACTCACTCTGGAGTTAATTTTCCAAATACTGCTACTCTGCTTTCCAAGAGCCTAGCTGTAAGCATGCTGTGCATATGTATCTATCTAGCCCCTTTTAATAACCGCTTATGAAAAATTGGAATACTTCTGTTCTACTTGTTCTGTCCTAAATAGTTCAATGAGAACATAGGCTGTTATTTGTTTATTTACTTATTCATTTTCAGAGAAGCAGTTCTGATTTGATTATCCCAATTTAATAAGTATTTTAAAATTCTTATGAAAGAAATACTATTTTTTTTTTTTTTTTTAAAATATATGGCAGCTGTTAAGTAAAGTTTTTGCCTCTATTTGCCAAACTCAGCTGTTCGGGGTTTTTTTGTTTGATTTTGTTTGGTTTTTAAAACTAACAACTTTTGATCATCAGACAGAACAGCTGCTTTGTACAACAGTGATTTATTTTGTTCACTCATTTTAAATTCTTTAAACACCTGTGAATGAAACAATCCAGCCCTAGGTTTAAGGAACCGACTCGAAGACATTGAAGTCATGGTTTGTCCTTTTGCTGATTTTAGTAGACTTTTTTAAAGGATCTAAGAGATTATTTTGTCTTAACTTTCTCATATCTGAAATGCTTAAAATTCATGGAAGTAGCAGAAAGTTACTGCTGGGCATACTTACGTTCTTGTTTCTAAACGTAAAATTGCTTGTATGTACAGATATAAAAGAATATAATCTAAAATATTCTACAGAGCACATTATGAACCAGCGATACTTTTCAGTTCAAATAACCATGATACACTATTTGAGGACAGTTTTGATACATTTCAAATGTCAAAGTTTTTAGAAGTTCCAAGGAGTTGTTGACAAATGTGATTTTTTTATTTTTTTATGCCCATGATTATCTTAATAGATGAAGATAAAAGGAGATTAAACACCTGCAATAGACTCAGAAACACATGAATCTCACTCCACCTCACTTTTTTGGGGGAAGGAAGAACATTTAAAATAAAAAACCCTGATATCTTTAAGTACTAAAGCAATAGTATATTTTTCTATGCTGTTTGGAGGCATATTTGAATCTTAGGATCAAGTTGGTTTGTGTGAAAGATAATGTAAAACTGATTCTCAGCACTCCTACATGAAGCTATGTTCCAATATTGAGATGCCTGGGGAAGAAGTAAATGATGATAAGAACAGATTGTGATTGCAGGATCATGTGAATAATTTGGGAAATTTACTGCAAGGAAATGTTTGGGCACAATGAAATGTACACATGCTGAAAGGAGTATTCTAGTCATAACTACAGGCAAGGGTCCTGGGAATGAGAGATTCTGGAGGAGGCTTGAGCCTCCTGATGGGGTTCCATGAACACTTCTCTGGGTGAGTTTGTTTGGATGGGGTCACTGGGGTCACTGCATGTGGGTACAGAAATAGTGACCTGAAAGCAGCAGGCTAAACAAAGGAAAATTCCATGCTGAGAAGTAGCATAGAATCATAGAATAGTTAGGGTTGGAAAGGACCTTAGCATCGTCTAGTTCCAACCCCCCCCTGCCATGGGCAGGGACACCTCACACTAAACCATGCCACCCAAGGCTCTGTCCAACCTGGCCTTGAACACCA
>JAOEHY010034450.1:0-19098 GCA_025447955.1 Psilopsiagon aurifrons
CATAGAGTCATAGAACGGTTTGGGTTGGAAGGGACCTTAAAGCTCATCCAGTTCCTACCCCTTGCCAGGGGCAGGTTCACCTCGCACTAGACCAGGTTGCTCCACCATTGTTGGCACCAACATCCCACTCACACTACCAAAAAGCCCTTGAGGAAAACATCTCCATAATGGTGCTGCTAAGGCACACAGACATACCCATCTGGATGGGATGGCAGATGGGTTTTAAGCCACTTATGCATGAGTTTTTTTGTGAAAACAACTTGGGAAAAGCTTTGTGTAGCCTCCCAGGATAAGAGGAGAACACCAAAAAGTAGAACATCAAATAGACTTTGTAACTTGCTGTGAATTCAGGAACAAAATGGAAATGTGTAATGATGAAGGGGGTAAATCTGTAAATATCTTTAGCAGCTGTGGTGCAGGTAGAGTGTGTGGAGAAGCAGCTTCCAGAAGGGACCACATTCTGTCCTGTGCGTTGGAAACACTGTGTGGAAAGCTTATATGTGGGGTTTGAACCAGGCGTCATTCAAACTTGAGGACTTTCTCCTGTCTCCTTCAGAGCAGAGGATCAGCAACACTTGACATCTTTTTCATCTTTGGTACAAGAACAGAAGCCATGATGTGGCACTGAAAACAAACCAAACAAAGAAGGGGGCTGACAAAGGTGATGGTTGATTCTCTGCAGTTTTCTATTGGGATCACTAGTTTATTGGGGTTTATTCTGTTCTTTCTTCCCAGGGAGTTTGGAATAAGCAGTTTCAGACAAAGAGGCTCTGCTTAACCGAAACAATGTTTGCAGATTTGGACTATGATATTGAGGAAGATAAGCTGTGAGTATTTTGCTTGTCTTTCCCTGTTCTTTGTTAACACTAGAAACATTCTTTGCAGACAAGACCTTATGGGAGTGGATGAATTTACCTGCTCCTGATGCTGTGTCCTGAAGAGTCAGATTTGCTGTTCAGTTCTGATTTCTTGCTTCTCCTGGAGACTGGGGATGGGCATTGCTGTGCTGCTGAGCAAAGGAGAACATGTTCTGTTGCTCTGGGGTAACCCTTCTGAATGCATGATTGCAAAGCAGTGCAGAAAAACCTCCCATAAATTAGTGACCTTAGCCAGAGGAAAAAATATCTATAAGGGGGGATAGGAGGCAGGAAGTGGACAGAAACTTGGGACTTCTTAGGTGTGTAAGGAGAGCACCACTGGCATTCCCTGAGCAAGTAAAAGGTTTGATGAGATTAGCAACAAATTTAATGTGTAGCACTTGTCTTGCATCTCATTTATGCTGTGCAAGTTTTCCTCTCAGTCCAGCACTAAGAGCAGGTGAAACACTCTCTAAAACATGATAGTGTTTCCTCAGTGCCTAGTGACAGGTGAGGTCACTAATGCTTTCATGCAGTCTTAAAGAAGATAGCCCAGAAGGTTTCTGGTGGTCCATGCTGGTAGACTTTATGGCAGAGATAAAGTTTTCAGTTTGTTTCAACCAGAGCTGTTTCATACACATGCAGCTCTGCCTACCATGTTCAGTTACTCAGTTACTTTTCTCTCATTACAGGGGGATTCCCACTGTACCTGGGACAGTGACCCTGAAGAAGGACTCTCAGAACCTGATTGGGATCAGCATTGGGGGAGGAGCACAGTACTGCCCCTGTCTCTACATTGTCCAGGTGGGCACTGAGGGAGGAAGAATAAACCATCTGTGTAAAACAGTTTCCATCTCAGAGATGGAAAGCATGAAGAGTCCCATACTATTTGTTTTCCTCAAAGTGGGAGACGTCATCTCTCTTTCCAGTGAATAAGATTTTCTTGCCCTAGTATCTAACAGGTATGTAAGAGGCTTCTGAAATTATCCTTCTTGGAGACCATGTTAGAATTCACAGGGGAACAGTGTGACTTTCTCAACGTGAAGAAATTGTGTGCTTGACGACATATGTCTTGGAGGCAAGAACTTCCTGACGGAACTATTTTATCAGCCTGCCTCTTCACTATGAAAGGGGGAAAACTGCAGCTTCACCATGCACAAAATGCAACAGAGTTAAATAGGAGGACTGTAATTGTCTGGATTTTTGCTCATTAGCCCTGTATTCACTTTCCTCTTGATTCCAGACTAACTGTGCCCTTTCTCCATTCCACCAGGTGTTTGATAACACTCCTGCAGCTTTAGATGGCACTGTAGCAGCAGGTGATGAAATCACAGGAGTGAATGGGAAGTCTGTCAAGGGGAAAACCAAGGTGGAGGTGGCCAAGATGATACAGATGGTAAAGGTGAGAGGTAGGAGGGGGCCAAGGGAGCTTCTGGGTCATAGTTTACAGTTTAGTGTCCATTGGTAAAGGAATCCACTGCTGCTTGCTTCCAGCACAGCAGTTTGGGATTTGCTCTTTCTACAGGGAGAAGTGACAATACACTACAACAAACTTCAGGCCGACCCAAAGCAGGGCAAGTCTTTAGATATTGGTAAGACTGGTTTCTTTCTCCTTATAGTGTTAAAATTACATGGATGGGTGAAAGACTGGTCCAAGCTAAAACCAAAGTAAAACTTTGGTTCCATTCTTCTTCTTAAATCAGTCATTTTCAAGTGGATGCTGTCAAATAGAATTACAGGTTTAGAAAAAGAATCCTTGCCTCACTTCTTGACATGGTCTTGAAAGCTGAGGCATGACTTGTTCCAGGAGGCTTGTTTCTTTGTGTTTATCATAGATGATGAAACTCAAGTAGGTAATAATTTTATTTATTTTTAATACCTGAAAGTGATGCTGATCTGTTGAGATTTTCACAGAAATGGGGTACACAGAAATGTGTGCTATCAGAAAGTACTGGTTATGGTTTCTCAGCTTGGAAGACAGTGATGAAATACCTATCTGCACTGAGTTCTGTACAACCATAAACTTTATAGGAGAGGAGAGAGGCTTATTTCTGAGATAAAGTGTGTATTTTGAACTAAGCCTACACAGCTCTCTCCTTTATATGGTCACCTTTCTTGCTTTCCTAAAAGAAATGTATCTGTTCTCTTTTGCTTTCATTGATTTTTATGGTGATTAAGGTGCTAATGAATTGCAGGGGTTCAGGAAAATCGTGAGGAGTGAAATGGATTCCTGGGGAAACAGAAGTGTGGTGAAAATGTGGCATTTTCCAGAGATGCTGGACACTGGCTTCAGCTGAGCTCTTGGGAGCTGCAGGCACTTGGCACCCCTGCAAGTTTGCCTCTAAATAAATGTAGCTAAGTCATCTGATTCTGAAGAGGTTCTAACTGTCTCTAGTGATTTGGAGGGTATAATCACCCAGGACAGAAATTTATTCCATCAAGAGGTGACAAAAGAGTGTAACTAAGATCCAAAAGATAAAAGCAAACAAAGGGATAACTTTGATCAGTAAATTCTGTTTGTCTTGCTTTCAGCCTTGTCTCCTGACTTCAGTTAAGTAAAACAGCAAGTAGCATAAGCAAAGGTTAGTTCCGGGTATCACAATAGGTGATTTTTAGCAAAGTTATTGACTGGAATAGTCTTCCAAAAGAAGTGCTGGAGTTTTATTGATTGGAATATATAGGATGTGAGAGCAGAACAGCTAGGCAAGATAGAGGATGTGCTAAGCACAGGTGGATTGAAAATCTAGTTTCTCTGTAGGTGGTTGGTTTGGTTTTTTTTGCTTGCTACCTCAATAGTGAGTTAAGTTCAGTTTATTCAATGCTTGAGAACCCAGTGAAGTATGTTAGTGAGCTTTTCATGCCCATGGAAATGACCCTGATCCTGGTTTGCAACTCTCTTTTGGCCTTTAGTATTGAAGAAGGTAAAGCACCGACTGGTAGAGAACATGAGCTCAGGGACAGCGGATGCCCTGGGCTTAAGTCGAGCCATACTTTGCAATGGTAAGTATTGTCCAGGAGGACGTTTTCTGAAGGAAACACTCTGTTGTGCTTACCTGGTCTTTATTGTTACTTGCATGGCCCACATGATTCCTTCATAATCCTTCCCTTCTGCTTTGCCTCACTGTTGTTATTGCCTCTGCCCATCCTGAGTGATATATCTTGTCACTGGGGCCATTTATGCTAGCTAGGGTCAAATTAATTTAAAGTGGGGAACCACTCAGTGATTGCCAATAGATGATAACCCCACACTGTAAAATGAGTTTGCAGTTGGTTTAAAAGCTTCCCTTGCTGGGCCAGGAGACAGGCATTAAAAGGTGAGGGAAAGTTGAAGCAGAGGTTTGAAACTGTTTTTCCAGTTGATCAGGTCTTAACCATGCAATGGATTTGACTGTTCTAATTCTGTATTCTGATTCTGGTTTCCAATTAGATGGACTGGTGAAGAGGTTAGAGGAGCTGGAGAGGACTGCAGAGTTGTACAAAGGTAAACTGCGTCATCTATCAGATAGACACCAGATGGGGGAGAGGGATACCTCCATTATGTTGCAGTGAAATGACTCCGATGTCTTTTTCTGGCTTCTACTGCAGGCTTGACAGAGCACACCAAGAGTCTTCTCAGGGCTTTCTTTGAACTGTCCCAGACGCATAGAGGTAAAGAATCTTGAGTGAAAGGAGCAGAAATCTTTGGCTCCAGTTTCAGGAGTTTTAGCCTGTACTTAGATATATGATTCCCTTGCTCAAAGAAAACTAAGTGTTGTGGAACAACACTGGGAAGGGCTGCCCTCTTGATATTGGCAGTCTTACACATGGGAAGTGGAAATAATGCCTTGCAGACCTCTGGTCTTTAGGAGGCAGGATTCTTCTCCAGGGTCAGCCTCTTTCATGTGTTTCTATTTATTACCCTCATCCAGCATTTGGAGATGTTTTCTCTGTCATTGGCGTACGGGAGCCGCAACCAGCTGCCAGTGAAGCCTTTGTGAAATTTGCTGATGCCCATCGCAACATTGAGAAGTTTGGGATCCACCTTCTGAAAACAATTAAGCCGGTAATGAATTTAACTTATAGGAGTACAGAGTCTGGGAAGAGGGGAACCTAGAAAGACAGAAGCATGCCTTTGAAGGTGGGATCTTAAAGATCATTCATTGTGGGAAAAGCTGTCTTTGCTTTCCTTCAAAGAACTCTCTTCATAAAGAACCTAAGAGGTAGTGTAGTGAATATATCAATCTTGTCCCTTTGACTTTTGCACATGAGTGTATTCCTCTCCTTTTCCTTTTGAGGATGAGGGGATAGTTTGTTCAGTGTAGTCTCTAAAGGCCTTTCCCTGATACTGGTACCCATGCTTAAAAGATGTCACTAAATGTAAAAGAGTTTAGATAAACAGTCCAGGAACAACTTAAAGATTTCAATCAGTGTATGTAATTTAGATTCTCCAGGGGATCTGTCCAGTTATTTTAGCAAAGAGAGGATTAGATGTTGATTTGGGCACCATTTTCAGTGCCGTGTTGAATGAACAGCACTGGGTAGTGGGCCTTTGAATCAGGGAGGGTGGTTTCTAGGACCAGTTGAAACAAGATGAGTTGAAAGAAGGTGAATTCAGGCTGGAAGTGAGACATGCATTTCTGAGACTTGAACTACTTGTCAGTGACAGTAATGGATGCTCTAACTGCGATAATTCTGAGTCAAGAGCAATTGTTTTCTTTCAGAGGTGGTCTAGTTCAAAAAAGAGTTAACTCGAGGCAGTCTCATGACCTGTGCTGATTAGAAGGTTGTACTTGATAAAATGTAGTCATGCCTTCTGGTCATACATTCAGCAACAAGACATTTCCCTTGCAGATGCTTACTGACTTGAATACATATCTGAATAAAGCCATTCCTGACACAAGGCTGACTATCAAAAAATACCTGGATGTCAAGTTTGAATATTTGGTGAGCCACTTGCTTTCTTTTTAAATGCTGGTTGAAATGTAAGTTTCATGGAATCATAGCCTGACCTCTTGAACTCCCCCAAAAAGCTCTCCAATCCACATTTTTCAGATAGTTTTAGATTGTTTTTCGTTACTAAAGTAAGCAACTGTCAAGGCATAATTGCTTTCATTTAGAGCATGCCTTTTATTTTTTCTATTCTCTTCTATTCACCCCTTGTTTTCTGCACCCAAAAGGCATGGGGTTGTTAAGTGCATCCATTCTATAACTGTAGGAATCTATTTTCTCTTACCAGTTGAGAAAAGTATTTGGAGCTGCAGCCCTAAGGCAAGTGAATATGGCAGCATCTCTTCCTGCATCAATCCTTCCCACAGTTCGTCCTTTTTCCTTCCTTATTTATTCCCTCCTCATACTTTTCTGGTATTGTGTTTTCCCAAACAGTAGATGAACACAGGATTTTTCTCTTACTAGGTTATACTTATCTAAAGTGTTTGCTCCTGTAATACAAATATTAAGCACCTTCTTTCTCCCCACCGTTTTCTCTCATCTTTTCTCTAAACAGATTTTCTTTCCACTAGGGATGTTTAGTATACTCTGATCCCACTGTGCTTTCCCCAGTGCCCCTAGCTGTAGCATTGAAGGAAGGCTTGAGATAGTACAACTGTGTGGCTATGGGTGATGATGAAATCACTTCTAATTTTTAATATTTCCTTCTGTTTTAAATTCTGTGAAGTCTTACTGCCTGAAAGTCAAAGAGATGGATGATGAAGAGTACAGCTGCATTGTGAGTACCAGCACTGTGACAATGACAACTGCATACTCTCTTTCTGCAGCTTCCCTATACACACTGCCCTCTAATTGTAAAATAGCTCATGTTCCTGTTTGCATGAAACTAGTGAATGCATCCTAAGAGTTACACACTTTTGTTCTTAACGTTTTAGAAACTGGAGATCCTTAAATGCTATCCCGGAAACGCTGTCATGAATCACTAGTGCTGTGGTCCAGACATCTTCTCTGCAGCTTGTTTGCTCAGTGGTTGCCTCTCTCAGTGTTTAAGTAATATTAGCGTGTGTAAGGAGGATTAAGGTGTTACCCTCACAGATTCCATTTGTGTGTAGTGTACAGCTTATAATTAATTCTGGACTTGTTTCTGAGAAATGGAGGTTGAGCTTCTTTGCAGCAAAATGCATGTGAATACTGCATTTGTAGTTGAAGAAAATTGATTAAAGGATCTCTCTTAACAATAGGGGATTTAGGGGCTTATGACTGTAATCCTTAACAGCTGTGTGTATGATAGCTAAAGGTATCCCCTACATGAAGGGGGTTTGGAACTAGATGATCTTAAGGTCATTCCAACCCTAACCATTCTGTGATTCTGTGATTGTATGATTCTGTGTCCGGATGCGCTGCATAAAAGTAAGATCTTGATTTATCCTAGGTATTGATCTCAGAGCAGGGATTTGATTGTTTGGAATGCCTAGTTCCCAGTGCCAGGAAGGAACAGAACTTTCCTAAGATAACATTTAATTTTATCTTTACTTGTAAATGGGAAGGAAAGAATCCCAGTCTTGCCCAGCAGAGTAACATCTTTGGGTTTTGCAGCATGCAGTGTGCATTATCAAGCTATAGTCTGTAAAGTGTATTTTTATGTAGTTGTATTTACTGGTGCAAGAGAAAAGTGCTGTTTTGCTGGCAGACCTAACCCCTTTCTCTCAAAACCATTTTGCAGGACAATGTATTGGTCCCTCCCTACTGTTTTCTAGTGTTGTGTCTAGATGGTTATAGGTACCACAGGGTTCTCTGGGTAGATGTATAATATGTTACACAGTTCATATAGAATCATAGTGTAGTTTGGGGTGGAAAGAACCTTCAAGGATCATCTAGTCCAGCTCCCCTGCACTGAGCAGGGGAAGCTTGCAGAGGAGGGCAGAATTTTATGTCTGATTGATATAAATTAATATCTCAGCTCTTAGAGGCTTTTGTTCATTGTGCTTGTCTTAATAGTTCAGGTAAGAAGCCATGCTACTTTTCCAGGCTGAGTTGAAAGGTGCTGGTCATTTTCACTGTGCATAGTAGTGATGTTTTTCTTTACTATGGCTGGTGTGTATCAAAATGGCCCCACTGACTGCCAGTTGTTGACATGGCTCAATGTTCCTCTGTTTTGTGCTTCCTAAATGCAGTTGCAGTGAGCCTGAGAGGGCTGTAATAACCCAAAATCACTGTAAGTCCACAACAGCCAGCAAACTTTGCATGCAGGGTGTCCGTGCCCATGGCAGGGAGGTTAGAACTAGATGATCTTTGAAGTCCCTTCCAACCCAAACCATTCTATGATTTCATGATACAAGCACTGTTGTGGTAGTCTCTAAAATGGTGCTGTGTTTTTGGCAGGCTCTGGGTGAGCCCCTCTACCGAGTCAGCACTGGGAACTATGAATACCGCCTTATCCTGCGCTGCCGGCAGGAGGCTCGCACGCGCTTTGCCAAGATGAGGAAGGATGTGCTAGAGAAAATAGAGCTCCTGGACCAGAAACATGGTGAGTACCACTGCTGTGGCCACCCCCTGAAAGGGTCAGGCAAACGTGGCTTTGGCCTTCATGCCTCTCCTTCATCTCAGCTTGTAAATCTTTACTGAAGAACCCTTTTGTGGCTGTGCCTGAGACATCCGCCCTCAGGGTTCAAGAGGGATTAATGCTTAGGAGACTGTATCTAATGCTGTGAGGGAGGCTTGATCACAGCCTTCTCTCTCTCTGGGAAGGGGGTTTTCACGCACCTGACTTGTTCCCAACATGTCACCACTACAGTGCAGGACATCGTGTTCCAGCTCCAGCGTTTTGTCTCCACCATGTCCAAGTACTACGACGACTGCTATGCCGTGCTCCGAGATGCAGATGTCTTTCCCATTGAGGTGGACCTCGCCCGCACTACTCTCAGCTATGGGCAGAAGGACACATACACGGACGGTGCAGAAGAAGAAGAAGGAGGAGAAAGCGAGAGAGAGGGTAGCGGGAAGGAACAGGCAAATGGTGAAAAGCTCATTGATGATGCCTAAGTGGCCGGAGGAAAGACTGCAGACTGTTATAAATGTCTGTTTCACATAGCGATTCATCCTCTGTGATTTCTGTGTATGTCCAGCCTGGGATTCCTCCTCTGCTTTGGGTGGGGGTAGCTGGTTGGATTGGGACCAACCTCTGCTTTCTCCTCTCTTCCCTTGCTTGTTTGCCTGGATATTCTTTTACTCCTAGGGGTCCCTGCTGCCCAACTTGGATACCGAGGTGTGGGGAGGAAAATCCCCTCCTGCACCACTGTGTGACTGTGTGCAGGGAAGACACTACTGAGCACATAGGGCAGCATCCACTCCCCTCTGGCATATGGAGGCCACTTAAATATGGGGAGATGGTTACAAATGGCATGAAGAGCCCCTTTCTGTCCTTCCCTTGTGGTAGGGGAAGCTGTTGGCACCAGCGTTGTTTTCTTCATCCCACTGCTCATTGTCTCCAAACTTCCCATTCTCTGGCTTATTTTAAGCTACTTCTGTCTCTTCCGTCCATCCCCATGGGTTGCAGGACTGATTTCTGTAGGATGATCACTGTTTTTAAGAAATAGGACAAAGTCCAAACTGATGTCTAGAAGGGGCGGTGGTGCATGTGATAGGACCACCTTCCATCCAAGGAGCTGGGGGAAGCCCTCAAAGGAGGGGCGGATGGAAGTAGCTGTCTGGTATGTGGAGCTGCAGATGTAGAAAATCTCTTCCCCTGGCTTCCATCCTCTTCAAAGTCACTGAGCTCCTGCACAGCTGGCACTGTCTGCGTACTCCATAGCTACACCCCAGGGCTAGAATCCTATAGGATGTAGCTCTGCCCTTCCCTGTGGGAAGGAGGGACCTGACTCAGGATGGAGCCCCCCTAGTCAGCAGAGATGCTGAGGTAAGAGTGCTTGTCGGTGGCAGACAGGTTCCTGGGAATGACAGCAAAGCTGCACCCATTTCCTTTCGTGTGTTCTTCTCTCTTCCATCTCTCCTTCATGGTTGTTTGGCCATGCAGATAGAGAGGAGAGACAGGAAGCCTCATGGAGAGAGGAAGGCATGGCCTGTAGGCAGAGGCTCTGAGATTTTCTAGTGCAAAGCATGGATAACATGCTGCTCACCGTTCTGCTTTCTGCACAGCTGTTTGTGCTGCCCTGGGCCAGCCAGCACCAGTGGCTGACATCCCATTCCCAGCTCAAGGGAAGGAGGGGAGGGAAAATTGAGGTAAGTAAGTGATGTTGCTTCTTTCCTCCTTCCTTTTCTCTTCTCCCTCTGTCCCTGTGGGCTGATCCCAGATGCAGATGGCACTTTCTCTTCTGGCAGACAGCACAGCTGCCAGGAGCAGCGTGCTTCTCAGAGGCAAGGCTTTTGACTTCTCTGTCATTACATTCTAGTGGTAGTGAGAGAAGTTACTTGAGGGCATTAATTTATGATCGAAATGTTTGTTTTTCTTTGGTTTTTTTCTCTTTGATTTGTCTTTGGAGCTTCATCATCTCCGTGTGTGCCTGGAAGAAAGCCATCTATGGTTAAGCTGCTGTGGAAGATTCAGATGGATTCTGTTGTACTGACTGTTGTCTCTAATAAAGAAATATGTGACATTTCATTTCCTGTCCTATAGAGGTTTATTTGCGCATCCTCTATTGGTTTTAATCTTAAAATGTAGTGATGAGAAGATGAGTGTCATGTGCTGGCCATTCATTTTGCTTGCTCATACTGGTGGATAACCTCTGTGCCAAGCTGTGGTTGTCACCGCAGCACATGTTTCCAGAGGAGAAAGCTTATAAATGTAGCAAGGCCAGTCTGTGTAAGACCAGCGTGGCTTCCCAGGAGAGCACCAGCCTTGTAAACCCACCAGTTACCGCAGTTCTGCCAGGTGGCATCCTTGTGTACCTCCAGAGCCAGCTTCTCCACACAGCTCAGCTGTTGCATCACAAGCTTGAGCTGATGCTTAAGAGCCTGATCCTCTTTCAGAGCTGTTTGTTATGCCATAATACGGAGCAGTTCAGAGGGACAGAGAAAACTGGCTTGAAAGCTGACAATGCAAAGTGGAAGGCAGCTTGGCCATGTGTTTTGCAGCCTGGCTAGTGGAGGAAGAGGTCTGGAGATTTTACAGCACCGTCTGTAGCAACATCTTGTACCCTGAGGGTTTTTCTGTGTTTTGTGGAAAGATTCAGAGCAGGGGACTTAGTGGGGAACGTTGACTGGTGGCAAAGAAACGGAGGGGACCTCTTTCCCATGAACTGCCTGGCTGAGAAGGGCCTTGGACCACTGGGAAGCTGTGAGCTGCTACTTGGAGGGGGTACTGGTGACCAAGGGAAACCCAGCCTGGGGGCAGGGGTGTGGGGTTGCTGGGAAAGTGCTGCAGAGCAACTTGGTTGAGCAGAGCAGGGACAGTGATATGACCTTGTGGGGAGGGGGGAACAAGCTCATGGAGTAGTGAATGGATGCCTGCAGTGCCCCATCACTCTTGCTGCTCCCTCTGTTTCTCCCAGAGCTTTGCAGCTGGGCTTTGTCATGAGGCTTAGTCTGATTTGTGATGTTTCTAAGTGGATTTGAATAGAAAGAAGTCCAAAGTCACGACTGTAAGTGACCCACAAAGCTGACAGTGGTGGTGTGGCAAGGTACAGCCCCATGGGGTTTACCTTCTCCCTTCTGATTGCATAGAATCATTGAATGGTTTGGGTTGGAAGGGGCCTTACAGATAGTCTAGTTCCAACGTCCAGTTCTTATGTCTCTTTAAACTGACATTCTTCAGCAGCTTTATTGTGCTTGTCACTTACTGCTCTTTGCTTAGGAACATCTAGAATGAAACCTTTTCCTTCATGTCGCTGCTCCCCTGCTGGTTTAAATGGCTTTGTGGCTGCTGCAGACTTCACCCACTACCTGTTAACTTGTAGTCAGTCTGGTCTGGAATGGAAAACCTATTTTGATGGTCCCATGAGCGGCCTTCCTTGTATCCCTCTGCTTAGTTTTTGATCCCTCACTATAGTCACAGGTTCCCCCAGGGCCTCTGAGGTGAAGCAGTTCAGGAAACCGGAAGAAAGGGCTTTGGCCAGGGTTGTTTATAAAAGATCCAGTCCTAAAGCAGATTAGGAGTGGTTTAAGCATGCCAGGGAAGGTTGTCCTCTGAATCTGGAAATCCACCGCTGCAGCAGGGGTGAGGGAGTCACGCCTGCCTTACCACGTGCTCCAGCACCCTCGCCAATGGCACCGGGGGCTCTGGATTGTCCTTCTGCCTTACCTTTGATTCCTTTACGTAAGGGTTTTTTCTCTGAAAGGAAAACACACATGGGCCTGGTGCCACTCCTGGTGAGTGGATAATTGCTTGGGACACAGTTATTCACCTGCCTTGAAACCCCCACCTCCCATAAAGGCCAAGTTGTTCCTTCACAAGTCAATAGGACTCACTTCAGGCTAGATACTAATAGCTTGCTGCTATTCCTGTTGGCAAGGCTCCGTCTCGTGTCTGTTCACCCAATGGTATTAATCTTTTTTAGGTGTTTTCTTGCACTGCAACAGCAGCAGCCTCTACCCAGCGCTTTCCCACTTGGAAAAGCAGAATCACATGTCACTACCTCAACTTTGCCACCCACAAAAGATGCTCCAGAGGGAGGTATCCCACTGCTTTGGCAGTGCCCAAGGGACGCGCTGCAGTGTCTAGGCTCACGCTGGCTGCAGCTGGAGGTGGCCCATATGGTAGCTGTGAATTGCACCACCTCCTAAACCTAGTTCCAGCTGGCCTGGCACTGTCCTGACTGAGGAAGTGAGGCAGAGGAAACACTGACACCAAACCAAAGCATACCAGATCTGATTACAAAGAGTCTCTAATTGTTTGTGTTCTGTATTATGACAATGCAGAAGGAGAAGGAGAGTCCTTGGCAGCCTCTTCAAAAGACTTTCTCTGGGGCTGGTTTGGTAGTCAGGAAAGAAGATGATTTTTTGTTTTCTTTTTGGTGTTTGGGCTGCTCTGAGCCTGAGTTGCACCAGCATGGGTGCAGGATGCAAGTAGACATATCACTGGTAGGTATGTGGACATATGTACAGAAGGACCAGCTATTCATCTCTCCCTCTTACATCTGTGTTTGTCTCCACTTTCTCCTCCTTATCTCCCACCTACCCTCCCAAGCTGAGGTGCATGCAAACAAGGCCAGGTTTATACATCCCTGTTCCTCCGCCCTGGCTAAAAGCTGTCCCTCTCCACTGTCTGATCAGCATCGCAGCCATCTCGTGCCAACACTTCCCCATCCCCGGCGGGACACCCGCCTCCCTCCCTGCCCTGCTCCTCTGCCACATGGTTGGCCTCCTCGCTGGCTGCCACCACGGCATTGTCGGTGCTGTGGGCTGGCTGGTGGTTGTCACTGCTGCGCTCCTCAGCCTCCTGCACATCAGACTCTGCTTCCTCAGTGTCGCTCCCACCACCCGCGGGAGGGCTCTTCTCCGGGGAACCTTCCTTCTTCTTGCCTCGGTTCAGGCAGCAGTAGGTGGCCATGGCCAGGAAGAGAGCAGAGAGCACCACCTCTGAGCCCGCCAGGTAGAAGATCACCTCGTAGTTCTTGAGAGCATCAACCAAGCGGCCTGATGGTTGGAGAAGAAATGAGAGACTTAGCTTCAACCTACACATTCCTGCATGGACAGCCCAGTGTGCATGTGCAGCACCTGCGTTTGTCTGAGCAACCATTTCTCTTTTTGGTAGAGAAGACCCTCTGGTTGGACCACAGCTGATGATTCCTCTGCCAAAGAGATGTTCTCAAGGTACCTTCCCAACTCACTGTCAGTAAATACAGTGAATTCATCTCCAGGTGAATGTATGTGCCCTGTCCATCCAAGCTGGATGGTGAGCAAGGAGCCTGCGTGCAAGCCTGCATGCATGTATGCAGCTTATCCTGTGCCAAACTCCCCCAGCACCCATGGGGCGGGAAGCAGCTCAGGAGGATTACTCCAAACAAAGCTACTTTGTTCAACCCCCTTCTTCCAGCAAAGCACTGCTCCCCAGGCCTGAGGTGTTGGGTTTGCCAGCACACTCAGCTCCCTGTATCAGGGAGTCCTGCAGGTCCTGTTGGGGGGGGAGAGGGCACCACAAATTGGCTGCCCCCAACACTGTTCTTCAGTGACTTTGTGCTATCTGCATCCCGTTGTGTGTGCACACAGTGTCAAGGCACAGCTGAACTGAGGCAGCAGGGCTGAGGGATGTCCCCCATCACTACCCCATGGTGTGTCTTGCTCCAAGGAGCAAGGAGCTGTTCAATCCCCTTCATCCCCATGATCTATCTGCATCTGCCTTCAAGACATGTATTTCTTGACCCTCCCTGGCCTACGACTGCTGACTGCCCCACAGCTTTTAAGACAAGACATGAATTACTGTTATCATAAAGAGGGTCTTCTCTTGGGCTCGAGGGCTGGGTGGAGCTGCTGAGGGTGGGTTTTGCTCATAACTGGTGCTATGAGCTCAGGAACAGATCATTAGAGGTCTTCATTGATGGGTTTTAGCTCACGTGTTGCAGCTGAAGGAGGGGAGTGCAGGAAGCAACGGAGCGGTCCATGGACTGTCCTTGACCCTTCCTCACAAATCACACATGTAGAGAACTCACTTTGTTTGTAAATACCCCTTTGGCATGACCTGACTTTCTCTGACACTTAACAGTAACCTACACCAGTTTCTTGGGTGAAGGTATCTCCCCATTCAGCAGCTCATTTATGGTCCGTCTGTGGGGCATGGACCTTACTGTGGCCTTGGCCAGATTGGTTGAGAAACTGTGTCTTAATCCTCTTAGAAGTAAGTAACAGCAAATGCCTCAGGTGGCTCTATGAGCTGTTTTGACTTGATTGACTCCAAAATGCCTATGCCTTTGGACTGGGACCAACACAAATTGAGATCATTATTCACAGCACCAATCAAAAGGCCATGGACACCACGGAGAACTTGAAAGATCTTTGCTTTGTCCTACTGAAGACTCTCGAATGAGCCTGCAGCATGTGCCTGACCCTAGCCATAACATCATTTTATGCAACGTTCACAGTGAAGGCAGAGTCCTGGATCCCAGTGTGAAAGTGAGGGAAGTACCACTGATCAGGACTGAAGGACACTGGAAGTGATGCATATCTCTGGATAGCAGTGTCTACCTGCCACCACTCAGGTCTCTGAGCAAAGCAGAGAGGGAAACACCATTTGCCGTCTTCTGCCCGGCTTAGAACCAGTTGTGGTGCATGGAGTGAGACTGGAAGCTGCTACTTCAGATCTCAGTTTCCAGAGGAAATCCGAAGTTGAGAAACGGGGTCTTTCATCAAATACCATGCCCAATACCTGCAATACCATGGAAGGGCAGCCCAACGAATCACCTGGGTTTTGCAGCAAGAGACCTACCTGCAGAGGGTGGGCCGATGAGCACAGCGAAAGCCTCAATAAGTAGGACCAGCCCGATGGCGCTGGAGAACTTCTGTGAGCCCACGATGGCCATGAGCACCTCAAACTGCAGTGCCCCCACCATGCCATAGGAGATGCCGAAAAACACACAGAAGATGACCAGCCCCGTGTAATTGCTAGCCCTGGCACTGCAGATGTCTGTCAAGCCATTGAAGAGCATAGAGAAGCTGAACAGGTATGCCACGTGAGGGCGGACCCACTTCAACCCTGCCACCATGCCGCAGGCTGGGCGGGCGAAGATGTCTATAAAACCAATGATAGAGAGCAAGAATGCAGCCTCTGTGTCTGGTACGCCTGTGTCCTTGGCATAGTTGACCAGCAAGATGGGGGGCACGAAGAGACCCAAGACCAGGATGAACTTGGAAATAGTGTAAATGATAAACCCTCGGTTGGAAAAGATACTAAAATCCAGGAGCTTCTTTCCTTTCCTGGGCTTCTTCTTGGCTTTCTTGGCTTTCATGGTTCCATCCGTGGTGCTGATTCCCTCCTCTGATTTCCCTCCTATGGGCAGCATCTCCTTGGCTTCATATTTGTCCCGAGTTTTCTCTGTCATCCGCTTCATGCCCGTATCCAGGGGTCTCATGACTGCTCCACAAGTGCAGCAGTTAAGCAGGAGGCCGCCCATGATAAGGAACCCTCCTCGCCAACCAAACTTCTCCAGCAGCACTTGCCCCAGTGGAGAGAGGGAGGAAAGGAAAACAGGGCTCCCAGCAGCAGCCAGCCCATTGGCAAGAGGCCGACGCTTGTCAAAGTATGTGCCCAGCATGATCAGTGAGGGCTGGAAGTTCAGCGCCATACCCAGACCTGCAGGAGGGTGAAAGCCAGGAGGGAACAGGAAGTACAAGAGCATGAGATGTGGTTTGCAACAGACTGAAAATTCCCTTTGGGCTGTCCTAGTCCCAAAGTCCTGTGATGGGATTCATGTGTCCCTCATAAGCCTCTGCTGCTTCTGCTCCCGTGTTGGTGGGCTGCCCCCGGAGAAGATGGGCTAAGCCAGCCTGTCTGCCTGAGGTGTATCTGAATCAGGTAAACATGCCCATGTTTAACAGCACCTGTGCCTTAAACAGGAACTTTGCCTCTCTCCTCTACTACTATACACTGATGACACCCCAGTTGCCATGGTCACCGAGCATCATTTTAGGTCCAGCAGATGCATCTCCCTTAGATGCAATGTTCAGGACTAGATGCCTCCTATGAGCAGATGCGAATAGGTGAGGGAAGACCTAATGTTAGACCTAATGCTAAAGGGAGATACAACATGTTCTTTGCTCTTCTGCAGGTAAGTCTGTGTCCCCTTCCCAACTCCTGGGGCTCTCACCTGTCAGCACACCAGCTGTCAGATAAAGCTCAATGATATTGGTGGTGAAAGATGCCAGGATCATCCCAGAGGAAGCCAGCAGCCCGCCGATGAGCATCACGGGCCGGCAGCCAAACTGGTTCACCATTATGCTGCATACTGGTCCTGGGAGGAAGCAGAGCGGACAGAGTAGGAGACCAGGGGGAGACGGGACAATGGGGAAGGGGCAGCCTACCCAAACAGGGCACTCAGAGAAGATGAAACGTTAATGACAGAGATCACTGCTTGGCTGCTCAGATACACATCCATTGGTTCCAGCCAAGGGATGTTGAGACTGCTTTGCCTTGCCTGCAGCACCCCAGTGCCTGGGAACAAGAGGGGCTTGGTGTGATAGGGGCAGCACTTTAGCAGTGGGAGCAAATCCCATGTTAACTGTGTGAGAGGCAGGTGGGGTGACCCCTCAGGTCTCCTGGAGCAGAGTTAAAAAGGGACAAGGCAGACATGCAGCACACTTCTAGAAGAGAAGTGGTGGGACAGTTGTATTCTGCATGTCACCAGGTCAGTGAGCATGAGGAAGGCCCATGGGGACATGGGTCTTGGTTTGTAGCAGGGCAGGGAAGGCACAAGATGAGAAGGAGGAAGTGTGTCTCCAAGCATCACCTGTCCCATAGAGCATGGCCAGCATGATGGAGGAGATCCAAGCTGTGTCACTGTAGCCCACATGGAAGTCTTTCATGAGCTCCTTGAAGTAGACACTGACGGCTTTTGGGAAGGCATAGGAGAAGCCGGTGATCACAAAGCAGCCGAGGAGCACGATCCAGCCCCAGCCACCATCTGGGGGCTTCACAGGAGCTGGGAGATGCCCTTCCTCTGGGTCACGTCTCCCCATTGTCTAGCCTAGGAGAGGAAAGACAGGGTGGAAGGAGGCAGGGCAACAGAAGGAGAGGAGAAAGGAAAGAGAAATTTCCAGGCACTGCAAGAAGAGAAGGGCAGGGCAGGCAAACATCTACTACAAGGTTTGTCTCCACACCGGCAATCTCCAAGCTGGGGTACCACACCATCTCTCTGTACCTTCATCCTGCCAGGCAGGGCAGGATTGCTTCAGGCTCTGAGGTGAAGCCATGACTAAGCCAAGGTGGGAAACCCCTCCCTGAGCTTGGGCATCCTACCGCTCTGTAACTAACTCCTGGTCAGACACAGCCAAGCAGGGTCACAGCTCCCAGCTGAGACTGGAGAGCTGCATCTGATGTGGTGGGGCACCAGGACCTGCAGTGCTCCATATCCAGCCTTGCCTGCAGGCAGGTGCAAGGTGAAAGCCAGCACCATGGATCCCTTTTGGCTCCCAAGTTCTTCCCTCAGGTCTCTCCCATCTCAGTCCTGGGAACCCTCCAGGACTTTTCCTGCTACAGAACTCCCCATCAGTGAGGCACAGGATCTCCATTAAGCCCCCTTCTGCTTTCCCCTGGGAAACCCTCCCCTCTCCCCCTCTCTTCCCTGCTGTGAGGGGCCAGATTTGAGAAATGGGTGAAGGGGAAAAGCACTGCAAACCGGTGGTTATTTGCGTGCCAGAGAGATTAGGGCTCTGTACCTACACATAACGGCCTAAACAAAGCCTACAGGGGGGAGAAGGAGGGAATTAGAGGGGGTGTCTTGTGAGTAGCTCTTGGGGCTCTTAAGCTGCCCAGGAATTTTGTTTTAGTTGGCTGCTATGGGCATGTTTTTCTCATTTCTTCCCTAGGCACCAGGTCTCTGCCATGTTCCTTCCAGCACCATCGGCCCCAGTTTCTCAGTGAGCCAGGCTTATTTTCACATCTCTATGTAAAACTATCACTGGGCTTTGATTATAGATGCTCCCAAGTAGCATCAAACAGGCATTAGAAAGCAGACGGGCTTTCTCCATGCTTGAGCAGTACAATCCCAGCGTGGGTTCTGTCTCCTTCGCAGATCCCTTAGCTGAAGAACTGTGAGATGGTGACAGTGTCCACATCCCTTGACACTGCCAGTCATGGGAAATGCCAGTCATGGGAAATATCCTGAGACTGCTGAGGGAGCAAGGACACTCCTATGGATGGGACATACAAGCTAGACCTGGGAGGTTTGGATCTGCGTATGTTTCTCAAGGAATTCCTTCTTCTTCATGCTCTCCAAGCAATGGGGACCACTTGACCTGATTCCCATAGCTGCTGTTGCTCAGCACGTTAGAAAAGCGCAAATCCTTTAGGCAAAAGCATGGATGGCAGAAGCTGCAGGAGAGCCCAGGTAAAGGGCTCTGGCTCGGCAAGAGGTGGTACTGCCCCATGACACCACTGTGTCTCACAGAAAAGGAGACCAGCTGGTCTTTCTCAGGCTGCAGGAGGCTCCCCATGCGGAGCCGAGATTGATAATGGGGCTGCGAATTGCCATGAGAGGGTCTGAAGCTGCTGTTTATGAAACAAGAGAAAAAAAGGCAACTAGGTGACCATGAATCCAGGACAATGAGGAATAGGGAGCAGGATCTGACTCTGAGCACAGATGGAGGCAGCCATATCCTAACAGCTCTCAGGCTGAACCACAGCAGCCAGTATAAGGCTACTCCCGTCTCG
>JAOEHY010034450.1:19139-50122 GCA_025447955.1 Psilopsiagon aurifrons
TCCCCCCCCCCCCCCTCCCAGTTCTCAGGGACTGTGGCAAGGGACAGAGGCATGAACTGAGAACAGGGTGCTACAATGACATTTTCCAGGCAAAGAAAGATCGCAAGGAAGAAAAGATTAAATGTACGCTCTCCAGACACCCATACCTCCCCCCTCACACCCTTTCTGCTGTTGTCTGGATCACTGGCATGTGAGCAGCCAGGCTGAACTGTCTCACTCAGCTTCTGCCATTACCCTCCTCTCCTAGCTCCGCCTGACTCACAGCCAGGTATGGCTGTACAAAAGGTGACCTGCTGCAAAAGCTCAGTGATTTCTCCATCAGTGCTGCTGCTCCACCTCTGCAGCATCTCCTGCACGAAGCTACTTCAAATAGGAATGGCTGCCACCAAACATATCCTGAGCCTTTTCATCCAAGCCCTTCTCCAGCCTCACTCTTCTTGATCTTGTCCTGCACACCAATGAAATGAATCAAACCATTGCAGTTCATCTTGATTTTGGTTATAGGTTTGTTTTTTTCCCAGCTTCCTAGCAAAAAAATCCTCTTCCACCTGTGGCATGCTCTGCAGCATCACCTGCCAATAAGTCAGCAACATCTGGTTTCAAAGAACCATATCCATCAGTATTGTTAGAGCTTGGAGCTGGATGGGCATCTCTGCAACTTGCTCAGTGCTACAGAACTGTACATCAAGGCATGAAAGGGCTTTTACTTGCCTGCAGATAAAGGCTGAAAAAGATGAGGAGCTCACCTCTGGAGATGCCTCCAAGGCCAATATACTGTAACACATTTATCCCAGCTCTGAGCTGGGCAGTTCAGAGTTGCTTTGTTCCTAACACTGCAGAACATGCATTAGCTCTTCTGTTCCGGGCTGCACATAGAATCACAGAATCAACCAGATTGGAAAAGACCTTTATGATCATCAGGTCCAACCATTACCCCAGCACTGCCAGCACTGTTTACCCTGCGCCTGCTTTTGCACACTCTACAGCTTGCTATTCTTTTCTCCTCAGTTAAGGAGCTTTAGTCACAGGTAAAAATACCACGAGTAAGTTTGCATGCACCTAAAAGCTCATCAGTATGGGCACCTGTCCTTCCCCGTGCATTGTAGGCAGGTGGACCTGAGCTGCAGAGCTACCTGTTAGGGGGTGCCAGGAGGACACTTGTGCTGACACCAGAAGTCACAAGCCCAGGTTGGGAGGGCAAAGACCACAGCAGGTTCAGCCACGGCTCCCAGTCCCTGGACGCACACAGAACATAAGGTAGCTGGTGCTGGACGAGCCCAGCAAAGCCCCACTGTGCCAGGCAAGCGGCAGTCAGGGGGGTCCACATGGATGCTAGGATGGCTCCTGGTGCCTCCACACAGTACAGGTGGGGTGAGGGGTCTGTTTATTGAATGCGAGGGCAATGATTCATGCCACCAGCCTCCCTGTCCCACAGGCAACACAAAGCTTTTGTTAGAGAATTAAATGTGTGCAGGCTTAAATTAAACGAGCTGTCCCACTGGCATCCAGTGCCAGGATTCGAGCATCCCCACACACCACTGACCTGTGCAATGAAGCGACAACCTCCCGAGCAGGAGCTGAGCCTCTGAGGGCTGAGTGGACCGGTCAGCAGCACTTCTCTTCTCCCTCTGGCTGGCACTTCCCAGCGCTGGACTAAGGCACACAGTTAGACGGCCCTGCTGGCTCTTTGCTCCATGGTGGGCATGCTGTCAGCTGGGCACAGGGTGATGCCTGCAGGAATCCAGAGCCTGTCCAGCGGGCTCTTGTGCCCCACTCTTTCTTTAGGGGCAGCTATGTCCTCACTAGAGAGTTAACCCCGCTCTCAGCCTGCTCCTGTCTGGCTCCGATGCTGCCCGTGCCCGCTCCAGGGGGATGCCCAGCGTGTGGGAGCCCCTTGCCTACTGCGTGCGCAGGTAGCGCTCACGGCACTCTCAGCATCGATGTGGGTCAGCAGCCGCTTATGGCTTCAGGTCGGCAGAGACCGGCGGGTGCTGAGCGGGCAGAAAGCACTTCTCCACTTTTAAGAGGCTTTTCCAGCCAATGGGGAGGAGGTGGCTGCGTGCCGCGGCCCGAATCCCCCGGTAATCCCGCTGCCCAGGGGCTCCTCCCCTTCCCAGCGGAGCGGGGCAGGCTGGCGGGGGCTGAGGCAGGAGGAAGCAAGGTGAGGATGGGGGATGCTGGTGATGGACCCAGCCGGGACAGAGCGTGCCAGGGAGGGGGCAGTAGAGGAGGAGGGCAGCAGCCCAGGCTGCATTAAGAGGTAAAATAGATGAAGGGTCTGCTTCAAAGCTCTCCTCCTCTTCCTCAGCAGCGAGCCGGAAGGATGGAGAAGCATTGGTGTGATTTTGCAGTGCATATGTTTGGCCGAGAAGGAAGACAAGATGGACCAGCTGAGGAATCTCTACCAGCCATGGCTTGAAGTGCCAGATCCAGCCCACCAACATATCCACGCTCATAAAACCCCAAATCCCCTCAGTGGCTGCCACCTCTGAGGGGGTCTGGCAGGCACTGAGGACAAGCCTCTGGCCACACAAGTGGGAACCCATTTTTGTTCCAGGGAGAGGGCTGGAGCTCACCCCAGGTGGGGTTCTGGGGAGGGAAAGACCAAGGCTTTAAACCCCTAAAGGCCCTCCGGCTCCTGGCAGTGAGGGGGCTGTGGGGGCTTTGCAGGGCTCACAGCCAGGGTTTAATTTCTATTAATAAGGCTAATCGGCTAAAGCCCTGGCCAGCGCTTGCGCTCCTCCCCGCTCCCATGTCGCCTCTCCCATGAGGGCTCCCCCAGCACATACAGGGCATCCCAGGCTGGTGAGGACCTCACAGATCCCGACAACGGGGATGGCCATGGAAGCATCGTTCTCCATTTTATTTAAAAAACCCGAATATTTTCCCCAGGCCAGCAGGCAGAGGAGCAGGGCAGCAGCACTGTCACTGCCCCTGCCTTGCCCCAGGGCTGTGCAGTGATGGAAGGAGCTGCGCTGGGGGGTAAGAAGGGGCAGATGCTGCTACAAAGGGGCCGAGAGCAAAGAGCTCCACAGTGCAGACCCTGTCAACTGGTCCACAGCGCTGGGCATCCTCCTGTGGCCTCCTCCCTTTGGGAGGAGGGACTGTTCTGGTGGGAAAGGGACTGTTCGGTGAGAGTCCTTTGCCACCAGCAGGGCAAGCAAAGCTTCACCTCTGTCATCCTGCTGGCACTGCCCCATGCTGCAGATGACCTTACCCACCCATCCCTCCGCCTCACAGAACAGCAGCATCCCCTCTCCCAGGCCACCAGCAAACCAGTAACACCACACTTCTCCCATTCAAGTACAGTAACATCACACAGGGAGCGGGGACAGAAGGGAGCTGCTGCTGGCTAAAGCCTGCCAGACAGCCAGGGAAGTCTTGATGTCTTGATGTAAGGGAGGGGGAAGGAGAGGTTACTCCATGAGTGGTAGCATTAGGTTGCTGCCCAGCTGGGAGGCACAGCCTATATCTTGTATGCCTCCTCCTTCCCTGCTGACATTGTCCGTGGTCTGCAGCCCTGCTTATCGGATGATGGGTGCTGAGCGGTCATTGGTGACTGTAGGACGCAGCTTTACTGTGGCAAAGGGGTTGGTACCTCTGGAAGGGGAAAGGAAACAGGCAACCATCAGGATGTCTGTAAAGACCATGAGTGGTCCCACTGACCAAGCAAAGGGTATGTAGTTCTGTTGGAGAGACACCTCCATGCTGAGGATGAGCATGGTAAAGCTTGCTGCTGAGGATGTTTTCTTCCTCCTTAACACGCACTCTGCTGCATGTTCCCATGGGGTTCCCCTTGGGCTTGCCCCAGGGCTTCTCTCCCTCCTGCTTCCATGGGATGTAGGAGGGACACTAGCAAAGGCTGTTCCTTGCAGTAGCACTCTACACTTGCGGCCCCTGACCATCCAAGCAAGGAGTCAGGGAGCAGAAAGAGGCTACAGCACCACCCCAGAAACATGGAGACACCAACGCAACCACAGAGGGAAGGAAAGCAGGGATTTGTGGCAAGCCTCATCTCCACAGACCTGAGTCATCATAGCCAAAAGCCACATCCCTTATGCCTCAACCTTTTCCAAGCAGGCAGAGCTGCACATAAACAACATAGCCCCACATTCAGCCTTTGAGCTGCTGCTGTGGCTCTTCCAGAATGGAAGGGAAGGAGCATGGAGGGCCCATATGCTCAGGCTGCTTCAGTCCTACCTCATATTACCAAAGACAGGAGAGAGCCTTCCCACTCGGCAAAGGCCAGAATGGCCCAGCTCTCCCTCCTGTCCTGGAAGGTGGGTTGTGCACTACTTTCCTCCAGACACTTCTCTGCTCCTCCCATATTGGATGATCCAAAAGATTAAATTATTATAAAACTGTAATAAAGCCTCCCCTGTCTAATGATTCCAGAGTGGAATTTCACAGCTCACTTACCGTGGGAAGAGTTCAGGGGGCTGGTCAAATAGTCCTGATTTCTGCAGGGAAGAGAAAGGCAGCAGCGAGTGATCTGGGGTAGGGAATGGGGAGACACAAGTGGGGCAGGAGACACTGCACACACTGAGGAAGGTTTCACAAAACACTTGAGTTAGTACCCCAAGTCCTCAACAGGACTTGGTCAGGGCTCTGGCTTCTTTCAAATCCAAGCTTTGCAGAAGCCCACAGATTCACCACTACGGGTAACACTCTGATTTCTGTGGTGCGTGGTTGTCCCTATACCATACATCCACTGCTCCCTCAGAACACCTCTCTTTGTCTTGGGAAAGATGCCCCAGATCCCCGAAGTGTCGTGTCTGAAAAGCACAGCACACAGTGACAGTCTGAGCTACGTTGCACCCTGCCAGCATAGCCAGAGATGCCCCCCTCACATTACTCACACACCCTGGCAAACAGTTTATCACATGCTTCCTGTATCCACAGGGAACTCAAGAGCTGTAGCTACCTACCCTGCACCACATACTGCTTGAATGTAGACCAACCTGGTGGACAAAGACGGACCTAGGCCCTGCGGCCCTTATTCTCGGCTGATAGTGAAGGATCACTGACAACTGACCTGCTAAATCACACCAGTTTCTGTAGCTTGTGCCAGACAAATAAGTCACATGTGGCTATCTGTGTTCCAATTGGGAAGTCAAACACACCCCATTTGCTCCTGGCTCAACTGGAGGCTGTCTTGGGCATAAGTTTAGACTATGGCCGAGCCTTTCCAAACTTCTAATGAGGCTCAGTTGCTCTGCCATGGTACTCCAAATGCTCCACACACTTCATTGCTCAGCCTCAGGTCTATCCTACACCCTAGCCCTGGGGCTGGCTGAAAACGATGACCCACGGGGGGGGAATAGTCTGCAGATCCTGTTCCCCTCTGTGCTGTGCTGCCTGAGGCTCCCTGAAACCACAGAGCAGGACATGAAGGGAATAAAGAGCAATTAAACGTTGCATTTTTCAGTCCTTTAGGCCATGCCTTTGCTTGCAACCTTGCACTGGCCTGGAATCAGCAACCAGGGATGAGGTTTCCCTGCCTTCTATGAAACTGAGTAATGCCCCATGAACAGCAGTGCTCTTTCCTATCCCAGGTCCTCACCTTTAACTGTCCTCAACTTTAACGGTGTCCTCACCAGTCAATTCCCCATGGCTGGAAGCACTGGTGAGTTGAGGATTTCCTCCTCAGTATGCCATCCATGAGGTGTGGGTTGACACAACTTGTTCTAAGGCTCCCCAGAATGGCTGTGCCCTCAGCCTGTGCCCCTACCTTTTCCCTTAGCCCAGCTGTGATTCTAACCCAAGCCCTGCTTGAATTTAAAGGAGGAAACATATGAAACTCCTCTTCATTCTCAGAAGGGAGAAGAAGGATGGCATCTCTGTTAGCTGGTCACCCACTCCCAGCCCAGCCTGATCACTCCATGGTCCTACTATTAGCAGAAAGAGGTGCTGCCCTGGAGCCACCAGAAATCAGGCTGGGAGGTCATGGAGAAAAGGGCTGAACTGAAGGATCCCTGCTGAGCAAAAAGAGAGAGAAATGAGAAGGGCAGGGGCACAAAAGCAGTCCCCTGTGGGGGCAAAGCGACGCACTGAGGATCTGCACACACAAGGCTGACTGGCAGGGGTCACTGGGATATGGTGGCACACAAACAGACTGGGTGAGAAAGGCCAGTGCTAACAAAACACCTTAAGTCAGGAAGGGAGGAGGTCACACACCAGCATCTGGAAGGTGTTTTCCTTTCTCAAAAGGTCAATGCAGAGAAGGTGTGTGTTGGAGGATGGAAGTCAGACATGGCCCATGGCCCACTCCATACACACACACCCCCCTACCAGTCACTCCTCCTGCACTCACCTTAGAGCCAGAATTGACCGGGGTGGCCACCCCACTCTGGTGACTGCTGGCACCCACTGAGAGGAGAGGTGGGTTCGGCAAATGGGGCTGGGCAGTGGCAGGCCAGTAATTGCTAGAGGAAGGAGTGCTGGGACGGTCCAAGATATCATCCATACTGTGACTGCTTCGCAGTGGGAAGGACCTGAGCAAGAGAAGAAGACAGTGGGATGAGAGTCAAAGAGCAAGTAACAGGGAGCAGCATGGCTGCTAGCCACAACATGTATCTGTGGGATGCCTCTGGAGAAAATACACATGGCTTGGACCAGCACACTCACAAGTGCCTTTGAGAAGATACTGCACATGTTAGAGGAGCCATCTAGGGTAAGCCTGTGAGATTTCTGGGCACAGCGAGGTGCTCAGCAGATGCTCCAGCATGGGAGCACTGCAGCTCTCCACAAGACACATCCCAAACAGGTACCAACTGGAGTTAAGTGTCCTACGGGGAGCCCCTCCAGCTCCTGCCTGGCCAATTCCTCTCGGTTACCTGGTAGCTGGCTCCTCCATCTCTCTTGCATCCTCCAAAGGCTTGACATAAGCTTCAGGGAACCAGCCGCACCTAGGGCACAGGAACGGAGACAAGTGAAGTCCAGACAACCACCGTTTGTGGCTCTTCAGACCCAGCTGCCCAGCACTGCTGATCTATGCACATCACCCAAGCCACTGCTGCTGCTACTGCGTATGATGGGGTTTCCGCACATCTTTCACCCCTAGATGGAGTGCAGGGAAATCATCAGGCTTGGCAAAGGACCCACTTATCTCAGAGGCTGTGCACAATCTGTGCTCCTGAGGGCAATGCTGGTGCAATGCAGGAAGAGACTCTCTGGGCACAGTCACGAGGCAGTCAAGGCCAGCACACAAGGAAGCTGTGGAAATCCCTTCTCAGGGCAAAGCAGCTCCATCCCAGAACCCCTCAAAGAAGGGCACTGCTCTTGTTCATCTCCTATCTGAGTGTGAGCTTCCCTGCAGAGCACAGCACAGGGATCCCATGCGGAACAGCCTTGCATGTGGGTGCTGGCTGGCAGTGCACAGGCAGTAATTCAGTAAGTGGAGGGCACAGCAGTTTCCGTGCCCTCCCTGTTCAGCAGTTGCGGTGTGAGCTGAGAAACGCCAGGGCTCTCAGGTAACTCCAGCAGTTCATGGCCCTGGGCTGGATCCCATGACAGGAGTCGGTCAGCCTTGCAAGCCAGGAGGGGGTCACTGTGCCCCCGGCTCTTCCACCCAAAGCCCCTGGGGCATCCTCAAGCAGCTCATCCCTGTCCCACTGCATCTCTTCGGCTTGGGGAGTCCCCAGGACTGAGGACATAGTGAAGTCCCACACATACAGCATATGAAGCAACACATAGACAGCACCAGGAGGGGAGGGGGGAGATGATTTCGGGTTTAAACCTCCCAGCTCCATACCCAACAAGCCCGCATCAGGCCAATTTACAGCACCAAAGCCACATACGTGGACGAGCCCTCCAGCTTGCCATAGAGCCAGCCATTCTGCGCCTCCGGCATCAGCACCGTGATGACATCCCCGGGGTCAAACCGTAGCAGGGTCCGGTTGACGCCGGTCGTGTGGGGCACGATAGCCTGCACTCTCGCCATGCCGCTCTTCCTCCTGCCTTCACTGCCGCTGCTTCTGGCCTCACCGAACGAACCCGACCGGGAAGTGCGGCCGGTCGGGAGCAAACCTGCGGGGAGGCATCAGAGGGGTCTGCCTGGAGCCCGGCATCCTCCTGCAAGACCCACGCTGCCTCAAAGGCACCAGCGTTTCCCCAGTGAAACAACTGCTCTAGGGGAGGAGTAGATGGCCTTTCTCTGCAGGGAGAAAGCAGGGCGCAGCATGGGAAAAGCAGGGGAAAACATTCATCTTGCAGGAGGAAAATCAACTCAAGCTGAAGATCAAGCTTCGCACTATGTTTCCTTTGGCCAAACGTATAGAACATACACACTGCATGCCCTAGTTGATGCTCTGGCTGATGGCCCTCGCCTGACCCTGCTAGAACAACTGTTTGGGTAAGTTTTCTCTCCCACTGTCCTTTTCTGGGGTTTCTTTAAACATTTTAAGCTGGAATTTCATAGGAAGAATAAGCAGGTGAGACATGAGGTAAGTGGCTGGGTTGTGGGGCAGGCTAATAGTTAATGTAGCAGCGTGGGGGTAGGTGCTTTACTTAAATGGGAGCTCCAGTAAGAACCAGCCCTCATGGTTCAAGGGAAACTGGAAATTGCACGTCTGTGGGTTCCCCACCTCACACAGGTGGGAGTCCTGGCCTTGTCCTGAATGGACCCTGCTCACCCGCTGGTTGAGCTCACCCTCTGCTTCATTCAGTCTTGCCCTCCAAGCTCCCATACGTGCAGTCTTCCCACCATGCCAAGGAATGTGGCTAAAGACCATTAGTCTGATAGAGTGGTGGTCCCTCTCCAACCCCAGCCCTGTTCCCAGAGAGGTCCAGCCCCTGCTGGACATGGGTCATACTGGCTGACGGTGTCCTCCGCAGTGGCTGTCTGGGGGACTCTGGTTGAGGAGACAGTCTCATTTCTGGAGGCTCCGGAGAGAAGATGCTGGATCTACTCCCAGTCAAGGAGGAAGTAAAGTCCCCAAGGGGTCTCTGGGGCTGTTGGAAGGAAAGGAGATTGAATACATATCCACAGTTAAGTGGGAGATGCTCTGAGAGATACACAGTCCCTCTCAGGAAGCCAAACCCAGCACATTCCCTCATTGCTGCCCAGGCAGACATTTCCCTTCATCTTGGTCAGGAGCGGCCATGGAAGCTGGACAAGCCAGCAAGTACCATGGTTAGCCAAGGACTGGCCTTGCCCTGCAGTCTGAAAGGGGCAGTAACAGCTTCATCACCACAGAATCAATTATAGAATCATAGGATAGTCTGGGTTGGGAAGGACCTTCAAAGCTCATCCAGTCCAACCCCAATGAGCAGGGACATCTTCAACTAGATCAGGTTGCTCAGAGCCTCGTCCAACCTGGCCTTGAATGATTCCAGGGAGGGGGCATCTCTCCCCTCTCCAGGCAACCTGTGCCAGTGTTTCACCAAACAAGGTGGAGGCTGCCCATGGGCTCCTCACCATCTCCAGGTGGGTGGGGGTGAGCCGGCCCGATGGATACCCTTGGCCATGAGAGGCTCCGAGCAGACCCTGCGAGTGGCTGTTGGAGGGGTTGCGGGTGGCCTCCAGCTGCTCCTTCCACTGCGGTGCCTTGGTCTGGATCATGGCCCGAGCCTGGGGAGAGGGAGAAGAGGAGGTGATGGATGGGGCAGAAGAGCTACAGAGGGAGCCAAGGGCTGCCACATGCATTAGGTTAGGGACCAGGTTCTCCCAGTTAGGTTTGTGGGAGCCCCTCAGGAGCACCTTCCATGGTCCCAAAGACCTTGCTACAAACACCTACATCCCCATTCCCTCTCCCACCACTCACGCACCCAACTAACCCTGTGTCAGCACCATCCTCAGCCCCAGCCTTGCTCTCCCAGCCTAGCACAGTGAGCCTGGACCCCACTGCAAGAGGTGAAATTGGGTTTCCTCCCCAGTGCATGCACAGACACTGCTTTCACCCAAGGGGTGGCTCAGCATTGACTCCCTCCTGCTGCCTGCTCCCCTCAAGCTCTGCTCCCCAGCTTGCCAGGCCATACCCTGCTGTAGAACTGGAGGAGAGTGTTGTAGAGCATCTGGTGCTTCTCAGCCAGGAAGCGGTAGCGGCGTTTCTCCTCCAGCTCAGCCTCCCTCTGGCTCTCAGAGACGAATGCCTGCATCTCAGAGCGCAGTCGCATCACATTCTCCTGGGCCACAGGGGAAAGAGGGAAGAAGGGATCAGCATAAAGCCAGCAGAGTGGGATCATACACGACAGGGGAAGGGTTGAAATGGGTCATTGCATCTACCAGCTTCCCAGTCTGCTTGCAGTGCTGGAGCAGCACAGAGGAGCAGGAGCAGAGTGCCAGGGATGGAGCCCTCCCACACTAATGCTTGCTAAATGAGGAAAGGGCTTGGCAAGAATGAGCATGACAGGTCAGCAGCATCCTGTGGAAAAGGAGTTTCCTCCTCTCCAGGTAAGCCTGCTGTCTTTTGAACGTTAGGGCAAACCCCTTGGCTTTTAAGGAGGGGCAAAGTTGGTGACAAATCAGCCCGACTCCAGAAATATCACCCAGTTCTTTCTCCGCCTCCCCTCCTGTAATCACTGCTCACCTTCATCTCACGGACATTTTTATCACGGGCCCTCTCCATTCTCCACAGCTCCGCCATGCACTTATCCAGGTTAGTGGCTCTGCGCTGGTATTCCAGTTCATACTGCTTCTGGCTCTCCTGTCAGGGAGAAACCAGGCTGGGTGAGAAAACAGAGACCCAGGCACACTGATGCTGCACCAAAGGTCCTGCTCTGATGGGTGGTTGAACACCTGAGTCCCTCTGAGATTGGGTTTTACCTGAACCTCTTATAAAAACCATCTTTCTTTACCTTTCTGTTCATTTTGAACAGTCCCAGAATACTGATGAACCTCAAGAACTCAAGAGCGAGAACTGGCACCCAGTTCCCCCACACTGCGAGCAAACCCACAGCCTCTGTGACAAGACCCACCAGCATGTCCAGCTGGGCCACAATGGCACAGGACTCACAATCATGCAGAGGCTGTGGTTTGGGGAAACTGGAAACTCTGCTTTGAGGATGCTGAATCTCTCAGCAGCATTGAAGCATTTGGCAAGTCCCACTGCACAAATAACCTGCATCCCTTCATTATCAACCAAACTAGGGGGATGTTTGGTCCATGACAGGAGAAGAGAAGCCCCCTAACTGCTGCTGAGGAAAGTCAAGGAAACACCTCAAGTGCTAAAGCAAAAGCTCTTGGGTAGAGGGGAGAGCGAAATGAGAAGAATTGAGAAGGGATGTAATCACTCACACTGATGAACTGTACATCCATTTTGGTGTTCTTCTCCATGTGCTGGAGCAGGTCCACGTGGAAGGTCTGAGCCTGGAAGAGGTGCAGGAGCCATTACCCTCATCCCTTTACCACATGGAATGTTACAAGCACTGTGGTGAAGGGCGTCTTGTAAAACCTGCAGAGCTGATGACTCTGTTGCCCCCTGGACCCCATATAGAAGCCAGAAGTGCTTCTATAAGGCTACCTTGAAGACGCCTTGGGGTCAGCACCCAGCACGCTCCTAACCATGGGTCACCCTTGAGCTTTGGCAGTGGCACAATCAGCAGTGTCTGGAAGGGTTAGCACCCCTTCTGTCCTTCCCACCACTGTGACCCAGGGAAAGAGAGGATGGGAATGCCACTTCAGAGCCAGGCATTGCTCAATCCAACGCACATCTACCACCGCGCTTATGGAGCGGCAGTGATAGTCCGCCAACAGCACCAAACACTGAACAGCAGCCGTGCTCTGGGCATGCAGCTCTGTAACACGCCTCAATCACATGCAGCAGGGAAAACAGGGGGGCAGGCGCCTGCCAGCAGGCACGTGAGATGGCAGGAGATGGAGTGAACAGCACAAATGCTGTCATTAAGGAAGTCCCTTGAGTCCCCAGCTGCACCAGCCCTCAGGAAAACCACTCACCACCACTTCCAAATCAGAGCTCAGGACTCTCTGCGTGTTGGACATCTGCATCAGAATTTCACCTGCAGGCAAAGAGCCAGGAGAAAGAAGCTGGGGAAATCCAGCAGCCATTTCCTTGTGTGCCCAAGGAGGCAGACCGGCAGTGTGCAACTCAGGCTGATGATATACGGGTGTGAAAGTCCAAGAGCTATCACAAAGCACTGCTCTCTGCACCCTGCAGGAGGCTGGCAGCCTTCCTCCCCAGGGCTCAGCTCCATCACCACTCCCTAGTCACCACCAGAGCCCATGAAGCTGCCAGACCAGTGCTCTGTTACAGCTCCATGTGCTGGCAGGGTGCTGGGTTTCTGCTCTGCCACAGCCCCTACTACACATCCCATCTCTAACCCCAGTGGCACCCCAGCTGCGATGCATGGGTCTGGGTGTCCTACAGGAAGGCAGCTACAGCACTTGCTGCTGGTTGGAACTCAATGAGCTTAAGGTCCTCTCCAACCTTAACTACTCTATGATTCGGTGATGCTGTGCATGGTCCTGATTTACTGGTGTTGGTAACATGAAGGTGGGAAAGGAAGAGACTGATGACAGGAAGCACAGGAACGAGCTGGATGATGCAGATGACTACAGGAGTCCCTATAGAAGCTGATTAAAATGATTAGCAATAGAGCAATTTCCTAAGCATGTTTTCAGCGGCCATCATTAGGCTACAGAATTATTTGCCCTTCGGCTCCAAGCTGCCATTTCATCTGGCTGCAGGCTCAGGAGGACAACATCCCACCAGCTATTGTCAGTCCATGCTCTCCAGCTTTTCTCTCACACCTGCAAGGAGGAGAAAATTGGTTCCTCCAAGGTACAAACTTCAGCTCTTAGGGCAGCAAGGACAGGTTTCCGTGAGAGGTCCGTTGCTGGAGGTCCATCCCAGGAGCTCAGTCATTGATCTCAGAGGGATATGGGAGAGAGAGCTGGGGCCTTGGGTTGTTCAAAGGCATGCAATAAATGTGACTCTAACCATCAGGGCCTGGTGCTGTAAGACACCATTTAGAGGAGCTGTCTTCCTTCCCCAGTACCTAGAAAGGGACCAGGTAAGGGAGAGGCCAAAAGCATGTAACTGGCTAGTCACAGGACAGAGGATCATAAATGGGAGAGCCTTACCCAGCATGTGTGAGGTGGAGCTCTGCAGTGCTTGCTCCCCAATCTTTTCGATCGCCTTAAAATACACTTCAGCTGCTTTGGATAATGCTGTGAGGAGAGGAGAGGGGTGGTAAGGATCTGGCCTGCCTTCCCACCATCACCAGCCCCAGCAAGCAGTGCACAGGACAGCCACCCCCTGGTACCTCACCTATAGGCAAAGGCACCCCATTTCTCCCAGTCTGTACCTAATAATAGCAGTGGGTCCTGGAGCAGAAGAATACTTAAATGCAGCACAAGACATTTAAGAGTAGGGGGGGCAGCAACTTTGTCCTGGGTGATAGCGCAGTGGACACCCGGGATGGACGCAGAAGCTTGATCTGGCTCTGTGGGACCCCACTCACCGTGGAAGGCGCGCAGGTAGTTGTTTCCCAGGTACACCAGGTTCTCCAGTGCAGGGTTGAACTGCTCCAGGATACTCTGTGCCAGGCAGAAGCACATTAACACCTCATGACCCATGCCTCAGAGACCTCAGTAGGTCAATGTCCTGCTGTGGCACATCTGCATAGAGCAGGGACACAGAGAGTTCCCACAGCCACAGCCTGGACAGCCGTGGTGATGTGCAGCCCTGCACAAAGCCAGCTCCTGCACCAGAGGGACCTTTGGGTGCCCAGAGTCCTCTCCAGCCAGCCAGGAAAGGAGCAATACCAGAAGGCAAGGGAGCCAGCTGCACAGCCAAGGGGTCACCTGAAGGAGGCTTTCTCCCAGGGCCCCACAGCCACTGCAGATGGGGGGATAATTCAAGGGGATCTGAGCAGCCTTTTCCCCTCAGTCCTTCACCTCAGTGCTTAGTATCCAGGCATGAACATGACTTTTTCCTGGCCAGGATGTGGTGCACCGCCAGACTCAGCAGCTTAGTAAGAGAAGGGATGGACTGCACCAGATCAGCCTCTCTGCTCTTGCCTGCTATATTTACCAAAGGTGTTTATTGCCTACAGCAGAGACTCTTTCTTTTCTTTCTCCCAGTCCTCACCACCCTGGTACAGCACTGATGGGCACAGGGAAGGATTTGTGAGATCAGACTGCTCTTTCCAGCAAGGAGGAAAACAGCCGACTGAACACCTCCTTCCCACCAGCAACCAAGGTGTTATCCTGAAGAATACCATGAGTGCTCCATGTCCAAACCACACTGCTTACCCAATTCCTTCCCAGATCTGCCTTAAGACCCACACCACCTTCCCCTCCTGCCAGCCATCTGCTCCCAAGCACCATGCAGAGCTCACAGGAGCTGCTGCTTCTCTGGGGAAGAGATCAAGCCCTTGACTGTCCACCCAAGGGAGAAAACAGCTCTTTTCCTCCCGCCCATGCATCGCCGCTAGGCAGACAGGAGCAGTCTTTGGCGCTGGCACTCACCTTATAGATGGAGATGGTGGATCTGTAGGACACGTCCATCTCTGGAGCCTTTGCCCCTCTCCCAGAGAGGAGGAAGGAACAAAGAAAAGCACAAGGTGCTATCTTGGCTTGGAGCACTCTGCTTCCACACAGCCGGCTGGATGGAAAGAGGCAGTTGCTAGCAAGGAAGGACAGGAGGAAGACACAGCCACGGTACAAAGGGAACAGAGCACTGCTGGAGTTTAATAATTCACCAGCCAAGAGGCCGGAACTTGATCTCTGGAAGTAACCGGACTCTTGGGGAGAGAGGAATCCTGCGACAGCCAGCAAGGGCATGTGAGCACCTCCCTGCATTATTGATGGCCGGGCTGGTACCCAGCTCTGCCTGCCCCGACACCTGCGGAGCCAGCCACCTGCCAGAGAAACCGCCTTATGGCTCGCTGCCTCCCTCACTGCCACCATTCAAGGTGGCTTTGCTCAGCTCGCTGTGCTAGGGGAGCATCCTCAGGTCTCTCACACAGACACCTCATGAGTCAGGAGATCCCTGTCGGCTTGCAATCACAAGTAACAAGCAGCAGGCAGAAGGACAGGTAAGGAAAGCTCGGAACAAGTTTCACCTCTTCCCTGCCCACTATTCCCCCACCCTGGCCATCAGCTGGCTCTTTATCTCTGTCCCACACCGACTGAAACTCCCTAATGGCAGGCATAAGCTTGCATCTGAACCCTCCTGCTCTCGCTGCCTGTGTGCAAGGAGCCGCAGAGCAGCATCACTCTGGGAAGCACCTGCAGACAGTGCAGGTTTATAAAGAGGGGTGGAGAACAAGCCAGAGGCAAAAAGCAGAGAGGAGCTCATGTTCTCTCCACTTCAAGATGTGGTTTTGGTTTTCCATGGGAAGGTAAGACCCTTTTTTATGTAGGAAAATGAAACCATTTACTCCACATTAGAAGCCACTTGATTCCACAATCTCACTTGTGAAACTGAAGATCAGAAAGCAGGTAACCAGTTTTTAGCCCTATTCATGCCTTAGTGCCCACGCCTATGGTGGTGTCCCTTAGGAACCAGTGGCCCAGGTCCAGCAGGCTTGCAGCAGTTAACTTGCCCAGGAATACCTGGGGATACAAAAACTATAGCAATGTCTACAGTCATTTGTATCCCAAAGGGATTTCAGTGTTCCTCTTTTTATAGCCTGGCCAGCTCCAAGAGGACTTTTTTATGGCAGCTGGCCCAAAGCATCTCCCCGGCTGCAACTGATAAGTCCAGCACGCAATGCTGTGCTCCATGGGACAGCCAACACTCACACCGCTCATCTGCTCCCAGGGCAGGCCGCAGGTACAGCCCAATTCACCTCCACAACCCACACAAAGGTAGAATCCTGTGCTTCATGGAGCCCAGCACCTGATTTTCTACCTGTATGAAATTCAGAGGCTGCAAGCTCAGGACTGAGAGAGAGAGAAGACAAGCATGGACAGCGGAACCAAATACAAACCTTCCTTTATTTCAAGTCGGGTTAGCTTTGCACAGAAGCACTGTTCGCAGCAGCAGTCCCTTCCGTCAAAAGCAAATGATTAAGAATCCAGTTTTCCAGGTTATTCTTCCAAACACCTCCAAACAGGTACATAATTTATAAATATGAAAAATACTCTGCAGAAACACTGAGCAGTGCAGCAGTGCCAAGAGGATTTTCTAGCAGTAAAAAAATTAAACCCAAATTGTCAGAGGGTCAGTTTCTTTGGTGGGAACTGAACTCGGAGCATGTCAGATTCACATCAAGAATAAACAATCTCTCTCCCAAGCCAAGGCTACAGACCCTCATCTTGAGTTTGCTGTCAGTAAAGACAGGCTTTCACATCTCAGTTCTTGAGCAGAGTAGCACAGCAACCTGGGTGGCACAGAATGGTCACTGGGGAATCTGCTCCCACCCCGTGCAGTCAGTACACGTTGCTAACCCATCTCAGAAGAGACAGGGGAAGGAGCTACAGAAGACAACTGCCTCAGAAAAGATTCCCCTTCTCTCGAGGCCAGTCACAACATTCTGTGCTGTACCTACTGTGTAAAGTTGCAGCACTTCTGCTCCCCTTGAAACTGGATGTGTTAAGGGAAGAATAATCCCTTTTCCCCATACTGTACACTCAAAACCACCTTGGCCTCCGTGGGCCAAATAACCCCTGAAGCTTTCTCTAGCCATGGCCCATTCTGTGTTGCAGGAAGGTGCACGGTGCTTTGTCAGTGGAGGTGCTGCACTGACAGGAGACAGCCTCCAGCTGCTACAGCTCAGGCAGGTAGGTAGGGGCTCTGGCTTCTAGGAGGCACCATCAGACAGCAGGGCAGCAAAACTGAGCACAGCAGCAGAGACGGGGACACAGTACAAAGATAACTGTCAGCATTTCACTCTGGGAATACATAGGTGCCTCCTGGAATACATGTGTATGTGCACTGTTGTCTATTAAGTATCACTAATTCCTCATTAGTAGTGGTAGTAGTAGTCCCTCCCCCACCTCAACACCTCAGGTCAAGGGAAATTCCGTGCTGCTCCAGTGCCTGCTGTTCCTTGCCATTGGGATGCAGAGCAGGAACCTCCAGGTCAGTCATCGGGAGAGATGCTGCACCAGCTGCTCAAACTGCTCCCGCTGCTGGTAGATGTAAAGCTGGGTGTCCCAGAGAGCATCCACCAGCACAGAGTCGTTCACCTCATCCAACATCACCTCCGTCTGCAGCTGCGGGCTCAGCCTGCATACAGCAAGACAGCATCACCAGCTGAGCACAGACATGAACACAGGAAGGCAGTGAGCCTGCCAAGCACAAGATTTGTGCCAAGTGGCTCCCAACACAGAATCATAGAACGGTTTGGTTTGGAAAGGACCTTAAGATCATCCAGTTCCAACCCTCTGCCATGGGCAGGGATGCCTCACACTAGACCGTGTCACCCAGGGCTCTGTCCAACCTGGCCTTGAACACTGCCTGGGATGGAACATTTACCACTTCTCTGGGCAACCTGTTCCAGTGCCTCACCACCCTCACAGTAAAGAGCTTCTTCCTTATATCTAACCTGAACTTCCCCTGTTTAAGTTTAAACCCACTGCCCCATGTTCTATTGCTACAGCCCCTGATGAAGTCCCTTCTCCAGCATCCTTGTAGGCCCCCTTCAGACACTGGACATCCAGCAGGCTTGCAGAGCAGAGGCCTTCCTCCTCCTTCAAGGCAAACCTAAGCTCAAGGCTGAGGCAGAGCTCAGCACCTGCACCACTTAAGGCACAACTCTAAACCAGGCTGTGGCAAGGTGGGATAGGGCAGGTCCCAAAGGACCCTGTTAGCCAGCATCCAACGAGACCCCACTAACTGACCTCAAACAAGGTGTGCCTGGGGCATCAGCTCATACAGTGAGCCATGGCATCCTCCGTTATGCCACTGAGGCATGCAGTGAAGGGGCAGGAGGACAGGTCTGGGCAGGCATGCCTCTGGATGGGACGTTATTTGGGATGACACATGCCTCAGGCAGGTCTGAAGTGAGAGGGATAAAAATAGGTTGGTGCAGAGAGTGGAAAGGAAGCTCCTACCGGAAATATGGGACATCCGTCATCTCACACCAGGCCCTGGCACGATCCACAGCTGGGCCATCTGCGTCAGTGCACTGCAGGAGAAACAGGCCCACAGTTAGAGCCTGACTGCCACACTGCTCTTCCCCTGCCTGGAAGGGGCTCCCGGCTTCTCCAGCATTTACTAAGTCAAACTGCACAAGCCGCAGAGGGAGAGGGAAAACCAGGAGCAAGTGCATGCTGGATGGCACCAGTCACCACCAAGAGAGGGGAGGCTTTTTATTTGCTTTAATGTAAGAACAGTGCTCCCGATCCTTGGGACACAAGGGATTGTACACTACAGATCCTTCATCCATCACAGCATCAAGTGAATTCCCTTAAGGATACCCCTCAGGATGACCTGAATCACAGCTCCTTGGGATTTCATCTCTATTCATTCCTGTCCCAGCCAAGTATCAACAGAGCCTGTGATTACTATGGGTTTTCTGGGCTATTCTGAAACACGTTCCCTGGGACCCCTGAACTAAAAGACAGGGGAAGCAGAGGGAACTCTCTGGGTATTTCCTGACTTTAGGAAGCTAAAAGGACAGAAAGCAACAGAAGCAAGACTATAGTCAGAACCTGTGTTCTGATCTTTCTGGCTGTTATTTATTCGGAGTGCTTTCGTGTAATGATCTTCTTTCTGAAGCATGCAAGGACGTATGCCTATTACATACTCCTAACCACAGCTCTGAACTACTGCTTTCTGTCAGTCATACTCCCACTTCTCCAGCATTTACTGATTTCCCCAGGAGGGATAACACAGCTTTTCTAAATAAAAAATGAACTGGTGTTTTCCAAGGTGTGGGGTTTGTTTCTGGTCCAGGTTGCTCAGATGATAATCAGGGCTTCCTAAAAGATACTGAGCTTCGTGAATTCACACCTGAAAATGTCCCTAAGGGTCATGACCACCATCCTGTCCTCAGCTCCTTTCAGCTGCAAGGACCCCCCTTGGCAGTCAAATCCCAAAGAGGAAGACATGGCTTCAGACCTGATGTGCACTCACAATTCTTTGGTTACCCACCGTGTCCATTCCTTGTGCTGATCAAAGCAGTTCAAAGGAACTACAATTTTCTTCCAAAAGGAAGCAGCTGAAGACTGGAAACCTTCGCTCCCTCCCTGCAAGCAGCCCCAGGGGCCTTCCCCCATCCCTCCTCCCACTACTCACACAATCCACCACCATCTTGCCAAGCTCCCTGGCTCCAAAGACAGTCTTTGCCAGCTCCCAAGGGTTGGAGGGGCGGAAAACATCCACGGAGCTCACTGGTACCTGTGGAGGCTTCCCCGTCCCCAGGGAGACCACCACCCCCAATTTTTTTACTTCCTGCCTCCGACCCTGTGGACAAACAAAAGATTTGTTTGCAAAGATCAACAATTAATGCAGAGCATTCACAACACACATCCCCCTCTGAACACCCCCTTCTAGGGCGCTGCATGGCTAACTTTTTATCCACCAGGGAGGCATCCATCCATTCCCAAACCTTCTTCCCCGTCAAAGGAGGCCCCGTGGAGCCAATAAAGCCCCAGTTACCAGTCAGGGCCAGGATTTCCCTCACCTTCTTGAGGAGAGTCTTGTTGTACTCGTGGATCTCCGCCAGGGCATCGAGGGTTGGGTTGTTGGCTAGCAGCCCACCATCCAGAAAGCGGCCAATGGGCCGGAAATAAGTGGGAGCCGCACCACTGCAGCGGGCAGCGCGCCACACAAGCTGGTCTGGAGGGAGAGAAAGCATACGGCCTCTTGCAGCTGCTCTTCTGGGTGCAAGAAACACCCCATCTTCACCAGCATAAAGCAGGGGGGCTTGCAACCCCAGAAGACCCTGCCCTACATTGTTGTACCACCTTTTCCCAACAGTAGGGACTCCGCTTCGATGCACAGGATTATTTGGGGGTGCTTTAAAAGAGGTTTTCAACACTTTCTATGTATCGTGGGTCGAATTTACTCACTATCAGCTTCACTGCTGCTCCTGAGAGCCTAGGGAAAGGTACTGACTGTATGCATGACTCCTCCAGCACACCCCTTCCTCATGGGCCAGCCCTTGGTATAAGAGAAGCCAAGGGAGGAGGAGACTGAAGAAAAGGCAACCATCGCTAGGACCAAGCTACAAATAAAGATCAAGGACAAGCCATTGCTGGACACCCTGATTTTCAGAGCAATGGGAGGAAGAACAGGAAATCTTGCATCTCTGAGAGATTGCTTTGTCCCCTGCCAACCAACTGAACTGCTGTGTGCCAGCACGTACCTTGTGGCTGAGTGAGTGGTCTGAACGACGCACTGGTCTTGTATTCAGTGGAGGTTTTTGTCTCTGGCACGGGGTAATTCCGGAAAAGGTGGAGTTCAGCTGGCTGGCGGTCACACAATGTCCCTGTCACCATAACCCTGGAGAAGAGGACACAGCAAAGTAAGGGTAAAATGGGGGAAACAAAATGTACTTATGGCTTCAACAGTCTGCACATCGCACTTGTTCAGATCTGCTCTAAGGAGAAGGTGAGCATCTCTGCTAAGAATGGTTTAGCGCACACCCAGGATGGCATCAACCAGAGCAGCCCCATGCAGGACTTACTTGGGTCTTTGGACATCTGTCATTTTGGTGTTTTCCCCAAATTCCTTCTTCAAGAACTCATCCAGGGGCTCCGACTCGTAGGGCCGGGACCCCCGGAACACCATGTCCTTCATGCGGAAGTACAGGCAGCGCATGTAGTCCATGGACTTCCCTGAGACAGGCAACAGGGTTGGCAGGAGCAAAGAGCAGGGAGGAAGGGCAGGCAGAACAAACAGCACATCAGAGCTGGGACTTCCCAGCACCAGTGGGAGATGGGAGGAGTCACTCCCAATCCCATTCCCTTCCTAAGCTGTCATCTGCTCAAAGCTCAGCAGCTTGATTGGGAAGGATTAAAGAGGAAGGGCAAGCTCAGAGCATAGTTTCCCACTAACAGAAAGTGTTGATCACATTGCTGTAAACCCCCCATGGAAAGGGGGTTTACAAAGAACAGGACATTGCACTCTGCCAGCACAGTACTTCCCAAAACCCAGAAAGCCACTCAAGGCCAGCTGATGTGAGAAGCAAGAGAGAGCGAGAAGGCTTTCCTTCATTAGTGAACATCCCTTGCCCCCTGTGGCGGAGACAACATATCCCAGTTGGGACTCAGAGAGGCAGCTCCCAACCCAGAGAGGAGAGCTCAGGTCCACAGAGGCGAAAAGGGGCCCACTATTTGCACTGTGCTCACCATGTACAATAGCCAAGGCCAAGATCCCCCCAGTGCTGGTCCCGGCGATCCAGTCAAAAATCTCACGAATGGGACGGCCCACAGCCTTTTCAATAGCCAGGAGGAGCTGGATGAGCACCAGGCCCCGGATGCCCCCTCCATCCAGGCACAGGAGGCGGTCGTGACTGCAGAGACAGAAAGAGATGACTCAAGAGCTGTGGGACAGCTTACAAATCACAGCATTCCACGTGGGAATGTGGCCCTGGGGATGGGAAACTATGCCAGTAACTAAAAGGCTGCTGTGGACAGCGTAGTAAATCCAGACGTGCTTCCTCAGATGCAAGTAAGACTGGGCACAGCCAGATAAGCCTCATCAGAGCTGGTGCAACACCACTTGCTCTTCTAGCCATCTCTAACCTCTGCACCAGACACTCACAAGCTGAAAATGCCCCCAAAGTCCCTTGGGTATTGTGTCACACGTAAAAAGCAGACAGCCCTACCTTCCTTCAGTGCCAACCCTCTCTCTGCTCCATGCAAGGCGAGGTGCAGGCACCATCGAGGCAGTGCACAGCCTGGCAAAGGAGCTGGGTGAGCATCATGGCAGCACACAGAGATGGGGACATCTCAAAGCCAGAACACTGTTTGGTGCTCAGTGGCAGAGGGGACAGAGCAGGGTTTTCACCTGCTGAGCTTTGGCTCCACTGCAGCTTCAGGGCTGCAGGCAGGAACAGGCCGTGGTCATTTATGGGAACAGAGATTCACCACAAGGTTCTGGCAAAAACTGCATCAAATGGACATTAAATAATGTCAGCTCTGAGGATGCCACACTCAGGTGTTTGTGGGGAACTTCACGCGCACAGATTTCACCTTCAAGTTGCATGGTGGCCTGGACAGAAGCTGTTCCTCACTTACTTTCTTCTACCCTCACTGGGTGAGTCCACAACATCCGGTGCCTTCAACAACTGTCCGAGCGCTGCAGAAGCATACAGAAGGTCCTTGTACCCTAAAGGGCCATGAGCATGCAGGAAGAAAACAGTAATTAGAGACCACTCTGTGACCTGAACCCTATGCTATGTGCCTCAGAGACAGCAGCCAACCAACTTATACTTAATCAATTAGAAAACCTTCAATTATTCTTCCTACTTTGCCATGAGAAAGCTCAGCCAGAGTACCCAAACCTCCCACCAGTGCAGTAAATGATTTCCACCACCATCACACAGAGAACATCCAACTCCCTTCCCAATTGAATAAAGCTCCCTGCAGGACACACAGCCATCTTACCCACAGCCACTAGGTACCCCCCTAGATCAAACTCTACACCAAGGAGAAGAACCCCCGTCCTTTAGAGCAGGCAGCTGGAGACACACTGGTAAAGACAGAGGATTTGTAGAAGCAGATGATGAGCACAGTAAACAAGAGAGAAGCAGAGCCTAGCAGCGTGCCCACTATGGGGTAAAATAAAACCTAAATCTACTCCTGCGAGGTAACCTAGGCAGGAGAGCTGTGGGGACAGGGTGGCTTGTCATTACCCCTCAGCTGAAGTACACCCAGGCCATCCTGGGTGCAAGGCACCAATCCAAGCTAGGTGAGAAGCCAGCCTGTGAAACCAAAAGAACACAGGGAGAGAAGTTAAAATACCCCTGCCAGTGCCCAGGCTGGAAGGCACCTGTGGATGACAATGAATGTCGTGAGGGGTTTCTTCAAGGGCCAGAGTCCACGATGAAAAAGGGCTTTGCTCTGTTACTGCATGAGAGCTGAAATAGGGGGCTGTCTTCACAAGGCCTTGGTGAGAAGAAAGTCCTGGTGTCAACAGCCAGTGAGACTTGTGGTGACACAGACGCACTCCAGAGCCTGGCAGAGGGTTGTCCTCTAGCCCCACAGGAGGGTCTTTGCAAAGGAAAACCAACCTGAGCAGGGAAGAGGACCACAAACAGCTGCTGTTTGCCTGCATGCCCTTCATGAGGGTCAAGCCTTGCTCTAAGCCAACTCACCCAAAGCCCACTCTTTAACCCTCCCACTGCCTCCGCCTGAGCTCTGCAGCTCCACAGAGGAAGAAAGCCTGACATCTAGAATAGACCTAAGGGCGTATTCACACAGTTTGGGCAGTAAAGAGCACAAGCCATGACACAATCATATGTCCTTATGTAGGCTTTTCCTACACGTAACATAAACCCTGTGACCAGGGTCCCTTATCCTTAGGCTTCATCCCTTCCCTCTCCCAGCAGCTAGCCTCCAGGACCTGAATGACCAATGATTCTAATTTCCTTTGTGCCCAGCACAACACTGGTAGATCCTCAAGGCATACCAGCAACTGGCTCCCCTTCTGTACATGACCCAGTGGATAAAGTATATGCAGGTAACTAAGTCCTACATCTCTTCCAGAGGGTTGAGGGAATGAGTCTTCCCTTTCCTTTTTACAGAGCTGTATTGTGTCAGGTCTGTGAAACAGAAGTTTAGAGTACAAGAGTTTAGAGTACACATGCAGGAAAAACAGAGAGAAGAGACAGCATCTTGCAGTAGCTGAATGAGAACACAGTGAACAGAAACTGAGAGCCAGGAGACAGTCCCCAGAGTGCGGTCCATCTGAAGGAGAGATCCGAGACAGTTCTGTGAGGAAAGAAGGGAGGAAAGCGCAGAAGAGCCAGGGAAGGCTTTACCTAAGCTGTTGAAGCTGCTCCGCGAGGAAGGTTGGCCTTCCAGGAAGAAGGAGGTGGCAGCTGGTGCCAGGCTTGGGGAGTCAGGGTTGGGTGGGTGGCAGCGTTCAGTCCCTACAGTTTGCAGCAGGTCTAAGAGCACTTTCCGGTTCGCACCTTTGGTGACGAAGGGGGAGTCACAGATCAGAAAGAGAATCGGTGCACGCACACACTGGTGGGGGCTCTGCCAAATTCACAGCAGCACTTCTGGGATTGACCCAGGGGGAGAGGAAAGCACATCCCAGGTATCTGTACTGGAGCATAAGGTAGTAGGACTTGTGCACAGTAGGGGTACTTCAAGGGTGTGTGCCGCACACTTCTTGCCACTGAAGAACTGCCCATATCTGCTTATGCCTGGGCAGTTCAGCAGCACTGCGTCATTCTGTTTTGAGCCTGCAGTGCCTGACATCATGGCTTGAAAGAGGGGGAGTATGTACCAGCTTCTCCTCTTGCATCTCTGTCTCATAGAAGAAAAATTCATCAAGGGCTATTAATACAAAGCCTATGCTGTTAGCTCAGGAAGTGCCTACCCTATGAGTGACTAGAAGCTGAGAAAGCATGCTGGAGAAGCATCACCCACTCTTGACATGTTTGCACCTCTCCCCAGAACACTGTTTCAGGCACCAAGGGAGACAGGTCGCTGGCTGGGTTTACCCTGTGAAGTTGCTGACATGCTCCTCACCTTTGCTGCTCCTGGCTGCCAACAACCCTGGTGTCTCCCCGAAATCATTGGGGATCTCAATATCTCCTCCAAACACGACGATCGCTTTGATCATATCCAGGTGGTCATGCTAGGGCACAACAGAAATCTCAGTCAAGAGCCATGCACCCCTCAGCTACATGACTTCTCATTCCTTCCCTCCTCTCTGCATTAGCCAAAGCAGCCACAAGGGACCACCCCATAAAAGACAACAGCCAGAGTTTCACAGGAGCCTGTCCCTGCCTCAATCCTTCAAGAAAATCCTCCCTCTTCTTCCCAGTAGCCTCTGCAGAAAACTCACCTTCATGGCCAGGTGCAGGGGTGTGTTGCCATCCTGACCCCTGGCATTAGTGTTGGCCCCATGTGTCAGCAGGACCATGGCACAGTCAAAGCGTCCCCTCTTGACCGCAATGTGCAGAGCCATGTCAGCTGTCCGGCTGGTCACATTCACCTCAGAGCCATACTCGAGCAGCAGCCGTGTCATCTGTACTCAAGCGCGCACGTGCCAGGTCAAGAAGAGAGAAAAGCATCGTGAGGACCCCTGCCTGGATGCTCAAGTGATCCAGGTCTCATCGCATGCAAAGCAGAGGAAGAGGAAGGAGCCTTAGCCTGGATACAGGCAGCTAGCAGATGCCAGCTGCGTTGTTCCAAGCACTGGAGATGGGGTTTCTCTGCCTTCTACCACGGAACTAGTTGGTGGTTTCACAATCTGGCTAGAGATTCCAAAAGTTCTTGGAGTTGTGCGCATCTGTAATGATTGCCTGAGATCAACAGAGGGAAAAAAGTTCCTATTCAAGCCAAAATCCTTGCAGACTGGAGGGAAAAAGTTTCCTTTCTCATCTTCTCTTTATGAGCCAAGCAGACTTAAGTCTGCTCTGAAACTCCACACGACATTTCTGAGAGGAATGTGATACTGCAGGAGGGAAACAAGTCCAGCCATAGGAATGTCCTTTGCTTGCAACAAGCACCATTCAGGTGCTCCAGCATGGCATACCACACATGGCAGAAGACAGATCATAACCTACATGCTGCCTCCTTGTGCTACCTCAACTCTTTCCCTGCAGTTTTTAAGGCATCAGTCTGCTTCCTCCCACGAAACTGGCAGGTAATGAGAAGAGAGCTCCCCCCATGGGCAACTGGGCTTTAGTGACACTGCTCAATTTTCATGGCAAAAGGGGCAAGAAGCTGGCAATTTCACAGCCACGGATGACACAGTAGGGACAAGCCCACCAGCTGATTCCACTGCAAGGCTCCACTGTCCTGTCGCCCATGGCGAACAGCACTGATCAGCACAGGGCAAAGAGAATCAAACATCAGGCTGCTGGCTGGGCTCTGACTCTGAGGGCTCTGCCTGTGCACTCAGAAAGGGACAGGTTAGCAGCAGAGGAATTAACCAGCTGCTGGGTGGCAACACAGGCCCTCACCACAGGCTCCATTTACCTCTGCTTTCTTTGCCCAGTGCAGCGGAGTGGCTTCATGGCGCGGGTCCTTGGAGTGAACCTGGCTGGCATCCATCTCCAGGATGGCCTGGGCACACCTGGCAAAGGCAAGCAGATGAAGGGATGGATGGATGAATGGCTGCTGCCTTGACTCAAGACCTCCACTCACATCAGCATCAGCCTCCCAGCCAGAGCCTTTCAGGAAATCCTTCTGCAGCAGCAGGCTCTCTGCAACACCTGCAAGTTCCTCAGCTGCAGTTCTGGTCTGCTGTTTTTAGAAAGAAAAGGGCACAACAGGAAGCACACAGCAGCACAGTGTTTGGAACAAGCGGGAGAATCCCTTCCCAACTCCAAGCTGTGGAGCAACATCTGCTTCTCCAGTACAGGAATATGGTGTTTCTGGAAACTCTCAAGACCCAACAGGAAATTTGTCTCTTCTCCCTCTCTCTCCATGGAAATGTGGGGATAAAACTTGCTGAAATTAAGAACCTGTGTACTTCCCTATGAGTGAAAAATCACTTCACTTGTGAATGGATCAGTATCTAGTGCCTACGTAATGTGGGTAAGGCAGACTTACGTTCTCTGCTCTGAAACACCACCAAAGAAACCATGTAGAAGAGGCTGAGCCCCACTGCAAACTAAGGTACCTAAACACATTTTTTCCCTGTAAATGTACCTCTGATGCTGGAAATGCTGAAACATTGTCTAGCAGCAGCTAGTGTTGATTTGAGAGCCCTATTTGTAGAGCTTGGACACTGAAAATTAAGTAATGTAAGGCACACAGAAAGAGAATCAAATTTCTCCAGGGAAAATGAAACAGGGAGTAAATATTGTGTCTTTTCTGATTCAGTTCCAATGTGTTTATTATTTCCCTCCCCATGGCAAGGGGGCTGGAACTAGATGATCTTAAGGTTCTTTCCAACACAAACCATTCTACGATTCTGCGTTTAAGAGTAAAGAGTAAAGATTAAGAGTAAAGAGACAGGAGACAGGAATAGCTCGGCTTTGAAATGAAAGCTTATTAGGATGAGAGCACTCAAAGATAGAGGCAGAGCAATTAGCAACACCACTTAAGCATCAGTAAATCACGCTCTCACAGGTCATTCTGAGAAAAGGTATTTCATAAACTTCTTCCTACTGCGCACTTCCCTGAAAGGGTCCACTCCTGGACAACCCTGAGCAAGCAGATGGGTCCCCAGGCTGGAGGAAGAGCCCTGTTCTGCCATCCCAAGCAGTTACTTACCCTTTGTGGGAGAACTTCAGTGCTGTGTGGATGGGGTAGCCCAGAGTGCCCATGACGCTGCAGCTGGCATGACATTTCAGCAGGGATCGAACCATGTCCTCTTTGCCCAGCTGACAAGCAAGATGTAGAGCAGTCAGCCCTTCATGGCTCAGATGGTCCAGCCCAGTAGTTGGGGTTTTGCCCAGGAGCTGGGGAGAGGAGACAATAAATAGACAGACAGACATGGAAGACACCATCTCTCTTCCTCACGATGCTGCAGCCTGTTCTCTCCACCCCTACTTGCAACAGAACAGCTATGAAAATGCCCCTTGTTCTCTCTCCCTCAAGGGTTTATTGCAGCTGTCCATGCCCTTCTCCTCTGGCCTGGGTGCTTGAGACATCTCTGAGCCAAACAGGGCTCATACCTCCTTGAATGACACACCCCAGCAGACTCCCACCATCTCTCACTGCGTGAGCCAAGTTCAATCCAGCAACATAGAAGTGCTAACTGAAATCAGTAGTTTCCTCCCTTGCTGCAGCCCCATCCATTACCACAGCCACTTAGCAGGCAAGAGCTCAACCTCCCCTGCAGCTCCACCACTGCTTTCAGACACAAACAGGATTCTCTTTAAATTACCCACGTGGGAATATATTTGAAGGAATTTTCCTATTCTCCCCCTGAATTTTATATCTGTTACCCAAAAATATCCCACTGCCAATCTGGTGGAGCCCTGCAAGCCCTGGTGGCAGGAATTTAGTTTCTTTTTTCTGGTTTAGCAAGAAAGAGAAACAAAAACTAACAGGAGAAAGATAAGACCTGAAAGCATTTCTGTAACAAGTCAAGTTGCTGCCATCGGAGAAACAAAGGAAGAGGCTATCTTTTTAATACAAAGATCCTAACCACCCTGCTCCACAGCATGGCAAGCCCTGATTGTCATCCTTTCCCCATCATGAGTTAGGAAACCTCAGCACAGTCTGGCAGGCAGAGGGAGAGCTGTCACAACAGGTATTGCGCAAATGGGGGGCGCTGCCATAGGGGCAAGCCCATCTCACACTCCCACTGGGTGCTGGGCAGCTGACAGACCCAGGGAACAGACACGGAAAGCCACCCACATCTTATGAACCCTGTCACTCTGCCCAAGCTTCTCAGCAATTGCAAACTCTCTGGCTTCAGACTGTCTCTGCCTCGAGGTTCTGATTGCTGTCCCTCATGCAAGGACACTCAGTTCAGGCAACAGGTTCAGCAGCTCAAGAGAGCCTCGGGCACCTCCAAACTGTCCTTCAGTCTGTGTGCAACACATGCTCCCCCACAGTAGCCTAAACAAATGCTCCCCCTACTTTGAGGAGATGGAGAAGGAAAGGCAGGACCAAGGCCTGATGCAAAGAGCAGTGAAGGATACCTTCTAAGGGAACTTGTTTCGTTCCACTGCAGGGTGGAAGCTGGAGCCTACTTATGGGGAACAGCACCAGTAAAGGGAGTAAAAAAAAGAAGCTGAAATCACCTTCAAGCATTAAACCAATGCCGCAGCAAAGAGAACTGACTTTCTCCTTCATTCTGCACCTGTTTTTCCATCTCCCTCCTCATAGCACAGAGGAACCATTCTAGTCCCACTTACTCCATCCCAGCTTTGAAATCACTCGCACCTCGATGATGTGGGGGCTGTTCCCTCGCACAGCATAGTGGAACACAGTCTCTCCACGTATGTCAGTGATGTCCACCCGCGCGTGGCACTCCAGCAGCTCCAGCAGGCACTCCATGTCTCCCTTGCGGCATGCCAAGTGCAGGGGGGTGCAGCCATCCTCGCTGTCTGTGCTGTTCACGCAGCTGCAAGAAAGGAGTCCATGTGAGGCCAAGGAAGGGCTGCAAAGAGGAGGACGTGCAGCTGCCCTGGGAGCTGATACAAAGGTACCTTCCACATCTGCAACAGGCCCAGCTGGTGCGAACCATCAGGTTCACAAAAGCCAGGCCTCCTGCCACGGAAGGGGCACAGGAAAGGGCAACCAAAAAGCCCTGCCACAGACTCTGACCTTTGTTCCTTCCTCTGCCCCCTACTTAGGAGTAGCTCCCCCTTCCCAAAGGAAGGCAGGGGACAGGTTACAGTCAGCAACCTGGTGCTGCCCCAGGCTCCTACGTTATCACTAGTCTCCTTTATCCTCAGTGAACTTTCCCATGGATAGAGACCAAGGGCTTGCAGCCAAAACCTGTTCCCAGAAAGAGCTGCACTGTACCTCCTCTCTCGTGGTTCAGTCAGCCACCATCCCCTCCAAAAATCAGCTCCACAAGGGTTGCAAGAATCTAATCAGTGTCTCTGGCCAAACACTTTGATCCTTTAGCTCAAACACCAGAGCTCTGCGCTTTAATGTCTATTGAAAACCCTCCAATAACCTTACACGGTGAGCACTGGATCCCCTTTGCTACCACATCTGTCACTCAGGCGAGACACAGCAAAACTGAGACTTTTAAACTCAGCCTCTGCAGTAATCACAGCCACATTAAGCTCCTCCATGAAAGAGCTCCTGTTGCTTTGGCACATCAGGCTGGGATACCCTAATCAGGCCTAGCCCACCATCCCAAGCTCATTCTGAGCACCAAGCCCACCAGAGGCCCCTCCTGCCCCTTGCCTCATGACACGGTTGTGCCGGAAGGTCTCACGACGGCCGATCTCCACCGCGATGTGTGCCGAGGACCAGGTGGGATGGTTGCGGATGCAGTCAGTGAGCTGCTGGAGCTCCTCCAGCAACAGGGGCTGGTGCGAGGTCTCATAGAAAGGGCACAGCAGCCTGGAGTACTGCTCAAAACGCACCAGGGCATCTGCTTCATTGTCGAGCTGGAAGAGCCTGGAGAAAAGGTTAACACAGCGTTGGTGCTGCTCATAGGAACAACCTCCATCTCCAACAGCTCTCTGAACCTTAGCACTGCGGACTCCTCACTCCTCCTCATGTGGTGTTCTGCTTCTTCCAAGGAAAGACGGGAGACTACATCATTAGCAGAGAGCATCTATTCTCCCTGAGCTGCTTCCACAAGCTGTGCTGATGACAACTTTTGATGGCCTCTCCCTCCTCAGGAGCCCATCCGATCGAGCCCACCACCCCACAGCCACAAGGCGCCATGCTCCTGTGTTTCACTCCTGAGCAGTGACTGGTAACGGTCCATCACTCACCGGAAAACGACCTGCGGGCTCTGGGGATTCGCCAGCAGGCAATCCCAGGAGCGAGCGAGGTTGTTCCTATACAGAGCCACTCTTCCTTCCTCCCTGATGTACGTGTGCGCCGCATACTCCGCAGCCGGCACCTCCTTCACCCGGTACGGGTTAGTGAATATCTGCGTGACGCTGTTGATGGTATCCACCAGGCGGCCAAAGAACTGCATCGTTACGGAGCCTCAGGCGGTTTCCCGGCCGCGTCCTGAGGGAAACCCGGCCGCAGGCTCCGCCCGGACCTCGCCTGAACGCACGGGCACACAGCCGGGAAACGCGAACCGCCGCCGGCGGGAGGGAACCCCGTCCCCGGGGTTAAACCCCTGCTCCCCGCAGCGACCCACGGCCCCCGCGGCCCTCTCTCGGGAGCGCTGCTCCACGGCCGGGCCCGGGGCCGGAGCGCGGTTCCCGGCGCTGGGCTCGAACCCGCGACCTCGCAGCGGGCGGCACCGCGGAGCCGCGGGGCACGACGGGACCCCAGCGGAGCCCGCCAATCGCCGCCCAGCCCCTCTGAAAGGGCCAATCAGCGGCGTCGGGCCCAGAGG
>JAOEHY010034451.1:0-45504 GCA_025447955.1 Psilopsiagon aurifrons
GGGGGTGGGGGTGGGGGGGGGGGGGGCGGGGGGCCCCGTCTGCGGGTGCGCTGGGGCTGGGTGGGTGAGAGCGGCCGAGTGGGTTCTGCTCGCCTGAGAGGTACTTGGAAAGCCCCCAGATAAAACTCGTAGTGTTCTTGTTTCAAGTTGCCGGCCAATACGTGATCAAGGACAGCCTTTAGCTCTTCACTGAAGTTAAGGGGACGGAGATGCAGGTAAAAGTTTCGATCAGCGGCTGGAGTACCTCTCCTATGAGCTAAAACTGGGGGAGTTGGGTTCGTTCTGCCTGGAGAAGAGAAGGCTCAGGGTGAGACCTTAGAGCCCAGAGTTCCCAGTGCCTCCGGGGGGGGGGCTTATAAAAAATGGAGGCAGGCCGATTGGATAAGGCGTGATGATTCTGAGTTTAAAGAGGGTAGATTCGAACTAGATACAAGGAGTACATTTTTTATACCATGAGGATGGTGAGGCATTGGAGCAGGTTGTAGATGCCCTATTCCTGGAAGCAGTCAATATCAGATTGGACAATGCTCTTGAGCAACCTGAGTGAGTTGAAGATGTCCCTGCTTATTGTGGGGGGAATGGACTAGATGTCCTGTAAAGGTCCGTTCGAACCCAGACAAACCGTTCTGTGACTCTTTGAGTTTGTTTTCCAGCTGCAATTTAAGTGTTTACCTTAAACAGTGCTAACAGATTCTGTGCCGGTTGCAGTGGTTTGCTAGAGCTGCTCTCCGTCTGAAACTGGCTGCTGAGGAGGGCCCGCTTTCCTGCCAGGACCACACAAAAGCCGCCGAAGCCCGCCCCTGCGCGCTGGGACCGGGGAGCTCTCGTAGGTGCCTGTGGGCTCGGGTGCGAAGCCCCGCGGCTGCTGGCGATGGCTCCTTCTGCGCCGCGGGAGCGGTAGGGGGAGCACCTGTGGTTCCTGAGCTTGTGTTAAGTACCGCGGAGGAGAGCGGGTAAAAGTTTTGCCTCATCCCCTTGCTTCAGCTTGTACAGACCTCAGCAAGCTGTTGGCGACTGCCTGAAGGTGTCTGTGGTTAATCTCCTGAGACAACTGAAGCGATTTCTAGGGAGAAGAAAAGGAAAAGGGTAACAAACTTATTGATCTTCTTGGAGGGACTTGAGCCTTGCACCAAAGCTGGTATAAAATTTAACTTGCAAGCAGATTTTTAGTTAAGGAAGCTATGCTTGTGAAGTTGGAAACTGCTCACAAAACAGGTTTTCTACTCTGTTCCCATTTAAAAACCTTATTCTTAATTTTTGCTTATGATGCACTTCCCAAGAATGCAGTGAGATTCTGCAGATTCTATCAGAAGTGAGATTCTGCATTAAGGAAAAGAGACAATGAGTAGACAGCATCCTCTTTTGTACTTGTGAATTACATGAGCATGTGTTCTCTTGCAGTTTAGGGATTTTTTTAGTCTTGGTTTAGCACATAAGTGATGCACAGTTAGCGAGTGCTTAAATTTTCTGTTTAATATGTGATTCTAAACTTACTGCTTGCTGCTCAAATTCTCCTTTGATCTGACCTTATTCTTACGTGCTTTTCTTGATGCTTACCGCTGCATTGTGAAAGAAGCACAAGCATTACTTCTTATAATACTTGAGACAAGAATGTGGAATTTCACAGTTGTGGTCCTAGAGCAGAAGTATTTTAACCTGTGGCATACAAAGGATTTGATTTTTCAGAGTGCAGTCTAGTAAGCTGTATGGCAACTTCTGTAGAAGCTTACACCTTCCATTGCCTTGAGCTATGGTGGATACTCAGTATTTCTGCATTTTGGGATGCTGGGTCTGAAGCTGGACATCATCATTAACGTCACATAGTAATCTTGCAAAAGGCAAGAATGGATTTTATTTCTCTGGAGCAACAGCCTCCAGTGCCTGCCCCCTCAATTACTGTGATATGCCTGCTAGTTTCTGGTAGCATTAGGCTTGTACCTAGACAGCCTAATAAGACATAGTACCTGGCCATTCTCAGTGGGATACAATGCTGAAAGATTTCAGTTTTAAGTTGAGCTTAGTTCTGAGTTTCCCCTGAGAATGTGCACCCTACAATGTTTTAAAATTCAGTGGTCTGGGCAAAAGGATAATTCAGAGCTTTGACTTCCTGCTTCAAAGTACCACAGGGGTGAAGTACTTAACTGGCAGGTGGCAAAATAAGGTGCATTTAGTAAAGGGAAATAACATAGTTTTGGTCATGTCTCATCTTTCAAGTGCTTGAATCTTTCAAACAAAAAAGAAAACCCTAAGACAGGCCCGTGGTAGGGAAAAGTATCTCTCCAATACTTAAATTCACAAATTTACATGCAGGGATTTTGTAGATGCTGTCATGAAATCTGCTTGCGGTAAGATGCAAAATCTTTCAGGGCCTGAAAATGGGGATCACTGATGTTGGAAAGAAAAATCTTCTAAAGAGTTATGTTGAGCCTGTGAGCTCCTAAAAGTGCTAGTCCTTATGTGATAAGATCGTGACGTGTTTTGGCATCTTTTGTTGAACAGTAGTTATTGCTTTAAGATCTTATTGTTTGTAATCTCTCAGAACAGGCACACTGTTAGTTTCTCAGTGCATTAATACTACATTCCATCCTGTAGGTGGATACTCAACAGAATTTTACTGTGTAGCATGTAGAATGAATAACATGTGTGCACTCAAGATGTCTGGTATTCTCTTTCCTCTTAGCAGCGTCCTTTCTGTTCTGTTTTCCAGAGAAAGAACAGTTAATAAACCGAGGTGGGGTTGTTCAAGAGGATATTCAGCCTGCAGGTATGCTTGATTCATGTGTTTGCGTTGATTGTTTTGAAGACCTTCTTGAATTAAGACCTGAATATTTACATGGATTTAAATAATACAGTAAAGAATATATTCAAAGAATTTATCTAATAAACCTGCAATGATTTTTTTTAGACTGATTCTTGAGTTGAAAAGTACAGATTAATTACCTTAACCAGCCAAATAATTTGCAGTAATTCTGTTATTTTTGCACTTTCTTCGATAGATGCTAGTTTCCGTACTAGAAATTAACTTCTGAACCAGAGCAAACAAGAACCATGGGTGAGCTGACCTGTAGCTGTAAAGAATACACTATTGTACCCTGGTTTGTGGAATACTGCTTTACAACTCAGCTGAAAAACAATTTATGAGCACCTTAAGTACCTTACAACCTCATGGATGGAAGGATGAGGCAGAAATCCACTACATACAAAGAAAATTTGGAGTAGCCTTTTAATCCCTGTTGCCTGTAGAAGGAGTAGAAAGGCATGTAAGCATAATGAAATTAAAGTATGGCAGACTGTCCTTGGTAGTTCATTGTTTCATGGCTAATGGAACTGGCTATTCATTATGTAAGGTTAGCATGTCTTGTTTAAAGACATGACAGTGCTTGTCTTGATGAAGTAGTTCATATTTGAGTATGTTAAAAGGGTAATGTATTCCTGTTTTTAGAAAAGCCTGCCACCAGCATCAGGGGAAAACCAAATAGGATTAATGCCGTGTCATTACTACACGTATCAGTTAAATCATTGGTGCAGAACTTACTTTCCAGGAAAGTGGTGAAATGCTGAAGAGGAGTAGGAAGGGTATTGTGAAATAGAAGTCAGGTGAACCTGCCTTTTTTTTTTATTAAACATTAAAGAGGACTGTACTGGCTCATTTATCCAAGGTGCTGGTACCTGAGCACCAGTTCTCCTCATTATAACTTTTCCATCTAAATTTAGCTGCTGATGAGAAGTTATGAGATCCACTAGATTGAAAGTTTTGACAAGTTCAGGTATGAGGTGCAATTCTAGGTGGTTGTTCCAGCAATATTAGAACACCTTACCTATGAGTGTAATAGATTTTTTCCATTATCTGAAGCTTAAAATCAAGAGGAAGTTGGCTTTAAAAATATTTTTACAAGCTTAAGCAGACGTGTGAGTTCAGGGCAGAAATTGTTTGGTTCCTTATTGTTTTGTACACCAGGCTGCAGTAGCAGACCAGTTTTCTTCAGTTTTTTCCTCCAACAGCCTAGTTATGAACTGCTGATATTCTCATATTTGATTTGTAGGGTTAAAAGTGTGGTCTGATCCATTTGGAAGAAAGTAATGTTGGCGGCTGGGTGTATTGCAAGGCAAAACTGAAGATGGAAATCTTCAGCCATTTCTTCTTTCACTGAACTCTGTCTTTGGTGTCGCTGGAGAAGAATTCTGCATATGCTGTGTGGGCACGTGAGGAGCAGCAAAGGCTACTGCTTGAAATCCTAAGAGATAAACTCATGCTAGTTTTGACAGAGGATACTGAGACAGTGCACAGTCTGTAGAGAGCTGAATGATTCTTGAGATTAGAAGTAAAATATTTGTTTCTTTGAGAAAATGGAAGAGGATTTTTTTGTTAATATGTAGACACTTATAGAATAAATTATGACTAGAATAAATCATGCAAACACTGCAGTTTTCTCCCTAGTTTGAGAATTATTTTTTGTGGTTTTATTATGTAAAAATTATGAAAGTATATACTGAGAGAAATTAGTGCAGAAAATATAACAAGGTGAGTGTAAATTTGTACATTAAAATTTCTTCCTTTTAAACCAGTGTGTACTTATTTCATTTGTTTCACAAGTAGGTGTGCAGGTTAACCTTGGCCAGGTGCCCCCCAGCAACTTTCTGGCTCCTCAACAGGACGGGAGAAAATTGGATGAAAAAGCTTGTGGGTCCAGATAAGCACATGGAGGTTGCTTACCAGTTACTGTTGCAGACAAAACAGATTCAGCTTGGAGTAAATTAATGTAGTTTTAACAGCAATTAAAATAGATTTGGAAAGTGAGAAACAAAATTTAAAATAGCGCCTTCCCAGTGCCTCTCTTTTTCCAGGATCAGCTTCGCTCTTAACTCCTCTGTTTCTTCCCTTCCTCTTCCTCTGAGCAGTTGATGGGTGGGTAACAGTTCATAACAGTTCTGTTGCTTTTTCCTCCTTATGTTTTTCCCCTGCTCTTGCATGGGCTCTTCATGAGCTGCATTTCTTTCAGGAAATACGCAGCTGCTCCAGTGTGGGCTCCTCAGGCCACAAGGTGGATACCTGCTCCAGCATGGGCCTCTCCACAGGCTGCAGGGGAATACCTGCTCTGGTGCTTAGAGCACCTCTTTCCCCACCTTCTTTTCTGACTTGGGTGTTCATACTGCCATTTCACTTTTTCCCCTCATTCCTCTGCTTCTCTGGTGTTCTCACAAAGGTGCCCCCCACTTGGCTGCAGGGCTGAGCTGTATCTTGCAGTGGGTCATTTGCAGAGCCAGCTGGAACTTGTTTGTGGCCAGCATGGGGCAACTCCTGCAGCCTGCCTTCCTTGCCACCAAAACCCTAACTGGTACATGTAATACAGGAGGTTAACACCAGATGTTGGGGTAAAAGAACAGATACTTTAAAGAATCTCTTTTTTGAAAGCACTTTAACATGGTGAGCATAATGATAGAACAGGTGAGCAAAGGATTTGCCCTATTGAAAATCCTTACCTGAGTTCCATGTCCCTCTTAATAATTGGTTCTGACTAAACCATGTGTTTTCAGATTTCAGTGGAAATAAACAAGCTATAGTTACAGTTTCTAACCTAACAGTATTGTTCTCAAGTACAGATGTAGCATGTACATTTAATTTTAATATACTACCTTTTGATGTTTTTATCACTTCATTAAGGTACACAACATTTTAAGGACCACTGCAAGATCATATGTTATGAAGAGTGTATGCCTTGTGAGTGTTAGTTCTGAAGTCAGTAGTTAGTTTTTTTGAACATCACACATTTATTAAGGTGACAGATGAAAGACTGTATGTTCACAGTGTTCTTTCCCAAACTGCTGTTCTGCTACTTGCTATTCTTTTTCTACCTGTCATTACTGTTCCCCTCCCACTCAAACACGTTTCCTCTTTCAGTTGATTTTATTTTTCCCCCAGTATCCTGTTACCACTATAAGCATTACAATTTGTTTTGTTTGCTTACTGGAAAGATGAGATCAAACTTGATCTTTGAGTTCTCAGATGATTTCATGTGATGGCTGAAGCCGGAGGAAGTGTACGCATTCACTGTAGGGATAATGACAGATGTTTCACTATATAGCACAGTCACAACTGCTATCACTGTCACAAAGCTAATTCAGTGTTTGCTATGAAAAGAAGAAGTGATTAAATTGAGGAACAGACTGTTATTTTGATCACTTAATTCTTTCTTCAGTGAAACTGTGGAAATGAGGGAGCCTTGGGTTCTGTTTTCTTGGACAAAACAGATGCATGTTCAGTTTCAGCAAAGTTGTCTGAAGTATGTTTGCAGTGGAAATACAGTATTGCTTAAACGCAGGCTCTCCATCTATAATTGACTAGCGGAAAAACAAGCAGTTTCTGGAGAAACTGGGAATTATATAATGCTTCTGTCACTTGGTGACGCATGCTTTAAAAGCACACGTCATGGTAGTGTGAAACAAACCACTCTTCAGGACAAGTGATGTGACAGAGGATATTAAACTACTGAGTTAGGAGATAAGATAATCTGCCTCTCATTTACTTTGTGAAGTTGAGCAATTTGCCAAGTCGGGATCTTGCCTAGGAAAATGTTGAATGGTTTCAGAGCAGTGGCTGTTGCTGGCAGGTGCTGAGCCTTCTGCCTTCTTATTACTTGAACATTGCAAAACGTTTGAGTACATGAACTCAGTAGTGTAGCATTTATAGAACTGTACATGTTTGTTGGTCCTGATCTGTAGTTCATTCCATGGCAAAAAAGCTTTTTAAGTTTTTAAGTTTTGTGATTGTCTGTACAGTATTTGCAACAGTGTGTATCACATCCCGAAGTGAACCTGAACTCGAGTGCATTGATTTTAATGATCATGATTTCTTACTTGCTGTGTTCCACTTAATAAAGTGGGCTGATTTCCCATGTCTTTAAACTGTTAAAGCAGTGAATGTGTTTTTCAGATCTTTGCTATTCTGTCTGGATAAAACTGTCAAGTCAACAAGGAACATACTGCAATAATTCTCCAGAACTATTTACACTGAAATTTTCTGTGATTGCTCTGGCATTTGCCAGCTGCCTGGAGACTTGCACAAGACTCAGATGGGAAGTCCTAATCCTGCAGCTGGCTTTCTGGGCTTTGTGACAATGCTTTGTTTTGCTCCTGGACACTGGAGATAAGCCTCTCCTTCTCCTTGCTACCCAGTAACAGGTGAAGTTAAGTATAGCAAATTGTGCCCCCCAGGACTCTCCTTATCTTGCTCTGGAAGTAAGAGGTTTTGCTACTTCTGTAGCCTGCAGCAACTATAACTTCTCAATGCCATCACATGAAGTTGTTAGATGTGTTTACAATGGTGCGTAATTCTATATGATTATTAGTACCTGGGAGAGACTAGCCTGCCTTCTGCAGAGGAACCCATTGGGTCCACCTGTTCTGATTGTTGAACAAAACATTTGATTAAAATGCTTTTTGAGGATTTTTCGAAACAGTTTTTCTGGCTATTCTGTAATACAAATGCATTTTTCTTATTTGTGCTATTTGCAGTAAGAACAGCAAATACAACTTCAGACTTTGGAGGACTGGAGGAAAGTTTTAACCAGTGCTTTGATGCCCCTGCAGGAACATCTCATTGTACTAAGTTTAGTCACGCTGTTGTATGCTGATAAGTTACGAAATTACTAAAACTTGTGCCATGAAGAACAAGTCTGGCATTTTGGTCTAAACACAGCTTAGTTTCAGAGCATTATAGACTGATGCAATGCAACCCTCAAGCACAAACACTTCAGGAGGAGTAAATATGGCAAAAGATACTGCAAGTTGCCAGATTATACATAGCAAGAAAAATGGTATTTTTCTTCTAAATATTGCGCATGTTTTATTGAGATTGTTCACACAGATGAGAGGACATTTTTTTTTCTGTCCTGCTCTAAGCACGTTGAAAAGACTCCAACAAATGTCATAATTGTTATTGTACATATGGCCTTCCACAAAATACAGTGAAGAAAAAGAAGCAGTTCCCATGATTTGCCATCTTCTAAACCAGTATGAGTCATGTATTTTCCTCTCTTGCAGTCTAGCAATAATTAACTACTAATTTTCTCAGTACTGTGTACAGTCCTACTGACCTTCAGGTTAACATGCAGACACAGCAGTAAATGAAACACTGTATTGGCTTTTTCTGTGGTGCCAGGCAGCCCAAATAGTATGTTTGATAGTGGAAGGAAATTATTTTCTAGCTTCTGAGAAAGTGCTGCAGATAGACACTGATTCTATGAGGACAGTGTATAATGGGAGAGAGCAAAACCAAAGTACAGTTCAAAGCATATTAAAGCTCTCACTTTCACATATTAGCCTCTGATCTGAGGTGTATTTGTGAATGTCACTGACTCTGTGGGCCTTGCAAGAAAAATGGTGCAGTGTTTTAAGGCACTGTTTTGGGAACAGGACTGTAGTCAGTTCCCTGTTCCACCATGCGTCTGATAGCAGGCAAGTAATGTACCCTTTGAGCTTCAGTTCCATATGTAAAATAGCAATCAGAGTACTTCCCTTCCTTGCAAGGCATGATGGTGAATATGGGGTGGAGGTTTATGCTCTAGAAAACATTTGGTTCTTGTCTGTGAAGTTTTTTTCATGTTCAGGAAAAATAGGTCTGGATTTGTGTGAGAATCTTGTTTTGGTTCCAAGAATTAAAAATGTTTTGAAGAATCTTTCCTAAAAGGGAACAACTTCTGAAATTTCCCAGGACTTTGCGCTGCTGAAATACATGCTCTGAACATGGGAATTTTATTTTTTTTGGGAGTCAAACAGAAAACTCACCTGCTTTTCACAATGCTGATGCTTTTCAGAAGATCTCCAAGTTGGAGTATAAGCTTTTACATGCACATTGAAATGCAGCCCACTATGAAGGTTATTACAGTTTCACAAAACCACAGAAAATTGGTCAGCTTTTGCACTGGCCCAGTTGCCTCAGCAGTTTTCTGACATTCAGCAATTTTCAGTGTTTTGACTTGCTACTTCCCTGGTCTTCTGCAACAATGGGTCCCCCCTTCTGACCTTTTCATACCTGAGAAATAGCTAAAAGTCTTCTAAGATTGCTACAAGTACTGAGCAGGGGAAGCTGGGTTGCAGTTAAAAGAGGTGAGGAAGATCTGAAGATACTGCAGGGAAGAGAGTATTGCTCCTGTAGCCCTGGAGAAATATACCTTGGAGGTCAGGTGGTAGTTATGAAGAAGAGGCAGGGCATACTGGCCACTCCAATGGGCAGGAGCATGAGGGACATAGAACATAAATCTGTTGAAATACAGCCTTCAGAGGCTCTGATGCTCAGAGCAAATTTGGATACCTCTTTCCCTCTTTTCTGCTTCCTCCCCAGCAGATCAGAGGTGAACATTTCTAAAGAAAGTTCCTACCCAAGATGAGGTTGTCATGAGCAGAGAAATTCATCTAAGCAGATAACTCCCATTCACTCTAGCCTAACTTGAGAGGTCAGAAATGAGAGTAACTTTAGTTGGAAGGGACCTTATGCTGAAAAGTGTCTTCCAGGTCACAGGGAAAGGTGCCTCCTTTGTTATCAACTTCTTCCTGTAATTTTGTACAGTGAATATCAGCAATACCAATCAGGGTAGAGGAGAAAGGTACTCCCATTGCCTCAGCAGAAATTCCTGTAGGAGGAGTCCTCTTCAGCCACCCATTCACTCCCATAACTGGATGGCTCAGGCACATTTTAGGAATGTATTATTTTTCCAGTTTGGATGAAGAGGAAGCCACTGTGGATGTTAACCAGAAGCATTTGCTCTCTGGTCTATTACCTGTGACTTTTGGGGTGCCAGTGATTGTGGTAGGCCAGCTCTAGCCTTATCTCCTCCCATCTACAGATACAAGGAAGGTTCATACAAGAACTCCTGTGCCACTACTGGCTGAACAGCACCTTTAAGAGTCCTCTGAAGCCTGGAAAGCAGGTAATCCTAGTAACAGAATCTTCACTGTCTGCTTGTAGCTTCTTCTTAAATTAGCTCCACTCCCCTCATCCTTATAGTCATCCTGTGAGTGGGCAATGCACGCATGCTGGATGTCACATACAATAAAGAATTTCTCATAGTTGAGTCCAAAATCCCATGTCCCACATGAAAAACTTGTGGGGTATTACTTCTCCCTGAGTTTTCTATGTGCTTTTTGTATGGTCTATGCAATTTGGTAGCCTCTGCTGCCTGCTCCCTGCTACTTCTCTCTGCCTCTGGAACACAACAGCAATGCCAGCAACACCATTAGGTGAAAGAGCCTGTTATGAACTGTGAGGATCTAAGGAAGGCATTCCCATACATGAAGTCTGGCAATCCTACTAATGTCTCCCAGAATCTTCCTGTTGTTTTCAGCTTTTATTTCATGTCAAAGCCTCTTTTTATAATTCATTACTGCACTTAGCAGTTTTGTCCCCCCATAGCTACCATTCCAGCTATTCTTTTGCACTGACATTGCCTCCCAAGTTTTATCAGAATGTTTCATTAGTATACTGGTATTTTTCGTGCCAGACAATTGTTGCATTTGTCCCAGGAGAGTTCTTTGAGGAGTGCCACCAGTAAAATCCCTCCAGGCCAATGACTTCCCTTTTGTCATTTCCGCTTTAGCTACTTCCATGCTTGGCTTACAATTCCTACAGCTACTAATTGTGTCCCACGTGACATCCTTCAGATGCTTTGCTGAAGTGCAGATGGAACGTATCCCCTGAACTTCTGTTGTGTTGACACACAGCTGGTGTGTCCAATTAGGTAGCAAGATTGATACTCTGACATGTTCTACTTTGGGAATTTTTGCTTGTGTCCCCAGTTTCCATAACTGCAGAATTTGCCATTCTTGTGTGCTCCTCTGGAAAGAATAGAGCTAGGCATATGTTTTCCAAAAGAAGTCCCAGAAGCACCCAGACATCCTCATAGTCTTTCTTTCTTGATGCATTGGAATGCATATAAAATGAAAGACTGGGTCTGTTAGAAGTACCTAACATCATGAGAGCAACTTGCCTTTCTGTCAACATTATTCTCAGACTAAAGCCAAAACACAGCACTGTACCAGCTTTTAGGAAGAAAATGAACCCTATCCCAGCCAAAACCAGGACACTCCAGCCCAGGCAGAAATGAGAGGTGTTTGCTGCTGTTACTTTCAAAAGCCCAAAGTTTATATTCATCCTGTTTCAGTGTCATTGATTATTGATTTATGAGAATCAAGCCTAGCTAATAGAAAATTGCTGTAACCAGGCTTGTGTATGAGAGCACAAGCCTTGTTTTATTTAGTCAGAAAAAACATCGCTCATGAAACTCAGAACAGGAAGGACAGTTAGCAAGCCTTGTTGACAAAATGGGATGAAGTGAACTATCACATCTGCATTCACTAGCAAAATTATTCAGAGGGGTGTGAAGGAATTTACACCTGGTTCTGGTTTCCACAGGTCACTGGGTGCTGTTGACAAAGCAGGCGTGATGTTCAGATAATGACTGCTTTGAAGAAGGTAAGTTTCCCTTTGGAATCATAGGAAACATACAGATAAAGGTAAATATATGTTTAAATTGTGCCAGTGGTTTTAATGGAAATGTACTGATGGCTCTTTGTGATCATTTGAGAGCTTGCATCCATTGGGAACTACCTGGAATAGGATCTGTATGCTCTGTTGAATCCTAGAAATTGTAAAGATGCCTCACTTTATTCCATTTCATGCCCTACGTACAGCCAGTCACTTTGTTCTACCCTTTTCTAGAAGTCTTCTCATGATGGCTAAAGTTTGGATCATCTCTAAGTCTCTGAAGAGAAGAATATAATTTGTTCCTGGTATTTTCTGTCTTCCAAGATAAGTTTGCATGCTACTTTATGTTGAGACTATCATGAATCTTCACGACAAGGTACTAGCTCTAACCATAAATCTATGAAAGGTTTCTTATCTTCTAGATTATTTTTCCTATCTACATTTGCAGGCAGACAGCCTCAATACTAGAAGTGTCCAACTGCTAGGTGGTGTTCTGGTAGTACAGAAAAGCTTAGTCACAGATACAGTTTGATTCTGGAGAAGCATTTAGGATTACCTTGCTTAGGAACCTGGCTCTCGGAGCAAGTATTTACTACAGGTATGGGGCTTCTTACCACTTAATTCTCTCAGGATTCAGCAATTTTGTCTCCTCTGCAGGTTTGAGCTAAATCAAGGGAAATATTGAGTTTCTCCTTAAGATATAAGGACCTGTGTCACTCATGGTCCTGAGCGTCATTTTCAGATCCCAGCTATCTGAAAATGTCTTGTGACATTTTCAAGACTGTGTTGTGCGTGAATAGCCTTCTTTGTGTATGAAACAGCTCATGAAATGTTACATCTCCTGCATACAAGCAGTATGGTAATATTTATGTCTGCTTTGCTGATGTTACCTGGATGGGAATGGAAGTTGTACCCTCTGTTCTGTTGTGTTAGGTAATGTGTTGACTCCTGTTACTGTTAAACTTCTCTCTCAGAAACATGTCAGGGGAGAGTCCTTAAAACTATCTGCATATTCAAAGTGTGTATTCTTTATAGTCAGCTTCATATGAGTATTTCTGAGTTGAATGCCAGCTGTTACGTTGCAAGTCTTCCTTATAATTCTAATGGATTTACCTTCTTGTATCATTTTGGAATACATCACAGTGGTACTCTTAAAGTAATGAAGAAGGGCCACATCCACTTAAATTTTCAGAGGCTGGGCATCTGGGAAATTACTATTTAGTACAAAGTTGCTCCATATGTTTGCTATTGTAGGAAATGACGGGGAATTTTTGAAGAGGAATTACATGTAGGATAGGACCCAAGACATTCCTTGGGCAGGACTACCTTTACCCCAAAGAAAGTGAAAGCTTAATGCCTCAAGTCTGCTCTGAATGTTAGAGATCTCATCAGTGTGTTTCCACTGTGTTTGTATTTTGTCGATCACAAGGGTCACAAAGAATCTTTGCCAGGAAAATGTTAACTCTATTTGAATCCACAATCCCAGATGTGAGCCAGAAGCAGTCTTTCTATTGTTCCTTCACAAATGTGCTATCTCTAAAGCAGTGGTATCACAAAATCACAGACTCTAGACTGGAAATTATTGTTGTAGGTCGTCTGCTCCAATTTGCTTCTGAAAGTGGGGCTAACTCCAGAATCTGATCAAGTTGCTAAGGATTTTTGTTTTAGGATTATGTGCTCTCTTGTAGCTAGTCCCTCAAGCTAGGATGAGTCAGCACAGGACATCAGCACCTCTAGGAGCACTGCAAAATGATTGTGCATTTTGGTGCAAAGCTTGTCAGACTGTACCAGGGACTATGGTGTTGATTGTCTCCAGACTCAACAGCTCTGCCCTGGATAAAAAACATCCTTGCAGTGATTAAAGAGTTTACCTTTGTCCCTTTGCTGTGTGTAAGATGGCATAATGAATGAATGCCGCATAAACTTCTGTGCAATCTTGAGGGGACCAGTGCAGAGATCTACATGCGACTGACTGGATCTATCTGTCTGGCCAGGAGGCTCCATTCAGCCTACAGGAGTTCTAAGGAAGTAAAAGGTCATGGTGAAGTCTCAGTCTTTACCTGAGCAGGGACCTGTCCAAGGAACACTCTCATTACATGTGTATAGTGCAAAGAAAAACTAAAGAGCTGTATTTGCTTTTCCCACCATAGATGAGGGAGTGGTAGCCAGCTGGTGAGAGTATGGATAGAACAGGCTTTTGAGAAGATGCCAGGAGAGGTGAAGAGCTGTTCCTGGGCAAACTGGCCAGCCATGCTCCCTTTTGAAGCCTCACTGGCAAGAGGTTTTTGGCAGCTGGAAGGTAGCCACGCAGTGGGGCATGAGTGATAATCACACCTCTCTTCACCCAGCAAAGAAAGAGCCACAGTCTTGTTTGTGCAAACTCCTTTTACTCACGAGCAAAAGAATGGGGGCTGCTTACCCCAGTCCAGGACAGGAAGAGAACCATCTCCCCAGAACACCTTGAGTAGTCCAAACCATCTACGTTCTTCAGCCTTGGCAGTATTCCTGTTCCTCTAAAGGAGGGCTACTACCAGGGAAGTCCTCTACGCAGGCTCTTTCCAAACACTCCTCTCCCATTTCCCTTGGGCTGGAAGTCATTTTAGATTTGCCAGCTGGGACTTGGCCCCTGGGCCGATTCCAGCACCTGACCCTAGTTCTTTTGTCAGAGTGAGCTGGCTGATCCCGTGGGACATTACAGTGTGCCCTGACGCAGGTGGTGCTTGAAAAGGCACTGACGGACTCTGCAAGGAGGTGGAAAGTGACAGCGTCAAAACTGAGTGGTGACAAAGCAGGGATTTCCAGCTCCTTCTGATGTTTGTTTCCTGGTGAGTGAGTGGCATGTTTAACAATATTCTTACTGCATGTGGTGGTAGCAAGAAGTGCTGTACTAGTTGCTTTGCCTATTTCTGTTATTTTGAATGTTCTAATATCTGTGACTAAAGATATAGTTACCCCTGTATCCCAGAAGACTCCCCAAAACAGAGACTAATAACTGGATAATCGCCCACTCCTAAGTGTCTGAATGTAGAATGAAACTTCTGGTTTAGTATTTTCTGTGCTGCTTATTTTCCAGTGAAAGCAAATTGCCTTTTGATATAAAATACATGGTTTGGTCTCTGGGGAGCCCTGTCTTTGTATTCTCCTTATGCATTATCATTTAAAACTGAAGATCTCAACCAGTAGCCTGCGTGATAGCATCTGAAGAATGCAGGCTGTTCCCAGGAAAATGGTTAGGGGGAATCAAAATTGTATTCAGTTCTGTTATGTAACCAAGAAAATAAATTCTTTTGGAGAAGAATAGTACTCGATATTCCTCCTCAAAGGTATTGTAAATAACTAACATAGTTAATTATAGAATTATTCACAACTGGAAACTGGGATTTTTGATTCACCTTGTTTTACAAAGAAAGAAAAATGGTCCTCAATCTGTCGAGTGCCATCAATTGAAGATTGTGTTTGAACACTGATAATGGAGCAGAGACTGAGGATATGGAGTACTCTCATGTGCATTGATGGCAACAGTAAAACAAAGACTAATGGTTTTTCTGCAGTCATGGTCATAGCTTTTAGTTAAAGTCTGGTTTATATTCAGAGCTCTTGACAAACATTTGCTTTTGCCAGTTTCTGGATTATTTATCAGCTCAGATTGACATATTAAGTTTTGGGCCTGTGATGTAAGTCAGATGACTAAATTCGGCCATGTATAGGGAAGAGTGAATTTTCCCAGCCTAACAAGCCAGAACTTGGCCTGTCGAAGGTGTCTGCCATGAGGGACTAAAGGATTAATGAAGTCTGACTCCTGTCTGCAGAAGCGGTTTCTGAGAGCAGTCCTACTCAGTGGTTAGTAAAACAGGGCTGGCATCCTTTCAGCGTCTGTCTTCAGCAGGGTCGCCTCTTTCACAGCTACCTGTTATGGCTCGTTTCCAGCAGTTTCCTCCTGACCAGCTGGTCTCAGTGGGTCCCCCCAGCACAATGGGTCAGAAGCATTTGTTCTGGGGGTGGCTGCTTGGGTGGCTAAGCGCCATGCATCCCCACAGGGGGGAGGAACCCTGAGCTGTTGTGAGGGGTGTTTCTCTGGGTGTCTCTTTATGTGTGGGCTGTTGTGGACGAATTCACAAGCCCAGCACAGTTGGCACCTGTATTCTTGTTGTAAATGCTGTCTCCCCTCCATCACTCAGTGTTTTATAGGCTGGAAAAACTGAAATACTCTTAAGTTGTGCTACTGGTCCCATGCAGCTGATGAATTACTGATGAAGCCTGTGCTTAGCTACAGGACTCCCAGCGCACCTGCCCTTGAGGAATCCAGCTTACACTGCAAGCTGTTCTGAGCACAGCCCGGCTTTGGCATCTCTTCACTGTCCTGGGTGACACCTTAGCTGTCAGCTGTTTGCTTCCCTGCTGCCTAGTGGAGTACGCCAGGTGCTGGTGTGCCTGCAGGGAATCTCCCAGCAGGCTTGTGATGCTGGGAGAACTTGGGGAGGTGGCCCTTGGGGTCTTTCCTATGGACACTTCAGAACACTGACACTGTTTCTTCTATCCCAGTCACTGGATACCTGAGGTACTAGCTATCACATGCTTCATCTGAGAAATCTCTTGGCTGGTTTTGTGACCTCTCTAGGGATGTCAGCTAGATGCTGGATCCCAGTTTATGCTGTCGTTATGAGGCTGTACAACCATTTGCTCCAAGACAGTACTGTCCACTGTTTGTCCATTATGGAGTCTTTGTCTCTAGTGATTTCATGAACATTTGAATATACTCTTAAGACAAATAACTCGGTCCAAAATACACTTCTGGAAGGAAGCTAAGCAAACCTTTTGTGATGATTTTCAGAGTAGTGATTTGCTTTATGTGCAACACATCACGTGTTATACCAGGAGGTCTAGACCTAAGATTTCTTTCCTTGCCTGCTATTTAAACATAGTTACAGTTGCTTCTCAGATTTATCACCTGAGATGAAATAACCTCAGTGGTGATGCTGTTGTTTCTCCTCTGCAGTCTCTTCCCTGCAGTGGCTGGATTGTTCTCACAGAGTTTGCTGGGTAACTAGAGTTGTAGCTCCTGAAGATAGATGGTCACACCTGTGCTTTGCCACCTGTGCTTCCTGAAGACAATGTTAGGCTCTCCTTGTTGAGAGTGATGATTCATCAGTCTCTGTTGTGATGTGACAGCAGCTCCTCTGAATTTTCATGCCTGGGCCTTGGTAGACATGTCCACTCTCTGCTTAGACTTTTCAAGACCCAGAAGTCCTTTGAACAAGAAACTTGTGTGTCCTGTGGGAAATGCAGTTACTTGCATACTGAGTATGTGCCTAGACAAACTGTTATAGGCATGTTGGGAGTCACATGGAGAAACCATGGCTGGCTGTCAGATCTCATGGTAAATCAGCTTGCAGGTATATTGGATTACGTGGTGGGCAGCTTGCTGCCAGGCTTTTTGTGGCCTCTCTGTTGGCTGCAGCTTGTCTCTGGGCACATCTGATCAGACCTGCACCCAGCATGGGAGGTCGTGGAGCAGATGGATGTTACAGTACAAGTGCAGGTGCTGCCCTCAAAGAGCAAGAATGACAGTGAGGCACGTGCTCAAAGTGAGAAATACAAGCCATCCTACCTGGGGCAGGGTAAAATGTCTCTTCAAGTCAACCTGAACTTCACATCTTCACTCTAGACTCAGCCTGTTCCCTTAAGGAACAGACGCACTTTGGAAGGATGGATGCACTGCATGCAGTGATGGAAAATATAAAGTCAACAGGCCTATAGGGAATCTGACTTTCTATTTAGTAAACAAATACTTATTAAAAAAAAATCCCTAGGAAGCTATGGCAACCTTATGATGGCCTTACTGAGCTGCAGTACATATGGCTGCTTTGTGGCAAGGATTCTGCAGGCTGCTATTTTATAGTATTAATAACCTTAGCCCACTTCAGAACGAAAGAAGGCATATTTATTTAATTTTTCATGGTTTACAAGATAGTGTTGCTGAACAGGCCATCCTGGTACTGTCTTTGAAAATAATGTGGTTTTCTCTTTGGTCGTAAAGAAGTCACAGCCCTGTTCCTGCCATGCTAAACAATCAACCTCAGGCCCCAGTTCGGCAAAGCAGTTATGTGGTTACTGAAATGCTACTGTCAATGGCACTTACAGATCTGTTTAAAGTTAGAAATGAAAACTCGAGAATTCGACTGACTCAGGGCTTCGGTGGTAATGCTTTTAATTGTAGTGTAGTCCAATCTTCCCATTGACCAGTAGATGGGGAAAGTGAGCCTCCTTATAGTTACCGTCAAGGTTTTTCTGAATGCAAGGTTAAACTGTAGCCCTCGTTGGCTCTTAGCTCAACAGTCTGGTTTAAAAGCTCTTTACCTTTGTACTGTAAGGGTAAATTACGTACTTTGACGCAATTGGACTATTTTCTTTACAAACATATGTCGTAAACAATTGTTCTATTCCTTGAAATTCTGAGATTTAAGATTATGTTCCTTTCTTTACGCAGGAATGGAAACAATTCTTTTGAAGGTTTTGCTGTGTGAAGATTTGGGAATGAGTGTTCCCTCCCCAAAACTAGCCAATAGTTAGGTGTTTACAACACTCACAGGGATGCAAATGATCCAAGTTTTAGTCTCTGGTAGTCTTCCACGTGCCTGTAGAGGGTACCAATAACAAGATCACCTTACCTGCCTTTGGGTCATCTTCCCCAGTTCTCTCCTCCAAAAGCTGTTGTCACTTTTATATATTTATCAATGCACCATACTTGTACAGACCACATCAGTGACCATAGTTGCTGGCCACAGTTGCTTTCTGCCCACATTTCTGGCTTCTTGCTCACACTTTATTTGACATATTTAAAGAGAAGCTGACTCTCCAAGTAAGTCAGCCCCTGCATACTGCCTGTTATAAAGAGTAAAAGCTTCTTCTTGAACACATAGAAACGTAGTTTCCCTTTAGTCACAGAACCTCTGCATGTTCTTCTACATATTCCTTGACTGTGCTCTGCTTTGTCCTCGTTCCTTGGAACTTGGCTTGGTAGTGTGGGTCCTGGAGCTGATTGTGTTCTTTCAGGCAATATGCTGCCGGTACAAGAACCATTTGCTGCCTTACACTGGTGCAGGCAACACCAGTGAAGATGGCCTTATGTGAGGTAGGAGCCTCTGCAGCTGCAGAACCCAGTGACAGTATTGTCTTAGTGACAGTGACAGTGCTTGTCTTATAGGTGAGATATCATTGTTTGGCTAGTTGTGTCTATCTTGCCTTTGTGGAAGCAGCTCCCACTGTTAAGCCTTGAAGAAAAGGTAATGATGTATCTATCCTGATTATATTAGCGTGGGGCAAGCTTCCCGAGATAGTTGGGTGTAAGGGTGAAGAAAACTGTACCTATATTAAATTGGATAGGTGAGGCAAATACTTGTTAATATAAAATAAAACAGCTTGGCTAAAGATTATTTAATTTGATTTATTGTTGTTTTAACAATAAACAACACAACAAACCCTACTCTTCTTCCTCAAACTTTCAAAAGGAGGAAATGTCATCCTTCCTTCTGAGATATATAGGGAGAGCCTCAGCTTCTGGGCTTTAACTAGCTTAGCACAGGAGTTTATGTGCCACCATCTGTCATTATCTGTTTGTGATATCCAAAACTTCACTGAGTGTGAGGATGCATGGAGGAATTCCTGCCTGGATTAGCATGACTTTGTGCTTTTGCCTGAAGCCATTATGTGGTTAAAACCAAGATGGGTAATACTGAGTACAGAGGGGGACAAGGTTTAAACTGGTGTAAACTGAGAGCAAGTCCTTTGCAGACAGCAAAAGTAACCAGACTCCACAGATGTCTAAACTGGTTAGATTCTGGCTTACCTTCTCCAAAAGTGCAGTATACAGAATATAGGCACTACCTTAACCTATTCCATATTTTGGAGGAGCAGTTTGTCTAAACTTTTCCTTGTGTCATTCAAAGAGTGCCCCAGTTTCTCTCTCTTTCACAGCCTTGTAATGCCCTTGGACCTCATCTGTAACACCTCCTCCATGGTGAGTAGCCTGACTCAGACTGGGCTTCTAGCAGCCAAATTCCTACAGCGTGCTGCGACCCTGCTCTCGTGACTTTCCATTCAGTCTACTGACAGTCCTACAGCAAAAAATCCTTTGGCTTCTGCCACATTGACCTTTGCCTTTGAATGTTTTCATCAGATTACTGTGTTTTGTATGAAATTTAAATTCCTCAGTGCATTTTCAATCAGCATTTGCATTTTGTTCACTCTGTGTGTCGACCATCCAGCATCCTCCAAGTTCACCCCTGTCCTCATGGCCTTCCTCTATTTATTTTCTTCATATCCTTCCCTGTTCCTGGAAAGATGTTATCCTAATAAGCTGAGCAGTGTTACTAGCTCTCAACCCACCTACTTTCACACTCTACTTCTGAGTTTTTCTCAAGAGCCAGTGATTTTTCTCTTAGTTTTCTGCTTTGTGGATGGAAAGAACTTCTTTATAAGACATGTGCTGCTCCTGGAGTAGGTATAAGGCATGGCTTAGACTGCCCAGACTCCTCAGGAGCATGGGTTGTGACACAATTGCAGCTTGAGACAGCTGGAAACACCTTCAGCATGCAGTGGTTTATACTAAGCCAGCTGTCAGTGACATGCTGGCCTCTGAGGAAGGCTGTGTGTGTTGTTAGCCAGAGGTACCTCAGGAGCATTGAGAGTCTGTCTGCTGTTTGGCTCCTCGCAGACAGCAGATGTTCCACAAGAAGGTGAAACATGCAATAAATGACTGTATTTACTTGAAGCAAATCAGAGCTCAAGAAAAGGCAGTGGTCCAGCCAAGTGTGTTTACTGCTGCGGGAATGCTTTTGTGCTGATGCAGCATCTGAACATTTTGAAAGCATTAATAAAGGTGGGCTAATGCCAGTGTTTGCAGACTTATTTGAGCCAGGGTTTTACTGCCTGTTTTGGATACTGCCATCGATATAGCCTGCACTGACTTTGGTACTGCTATGGCTACTTGACCAAGTATTTCCTTAGCTGCATAGATGGTTTCTGCAGCTGGTGCTGAGGTCATGCTGATGCAGCTACATTGGTAACAGGACCCAGGACCTGAGCAGGCCATTGCATGGCTAACTCAGGTGGGTACCTGTGAGCTGCAGTCACTTTAGCATAAAGATATGTTTGCCCTATTTTTAGGAAAAAAAAAAGTCTAAGACCTGGAATGAAGACAAAAGAAAAGTCACAAAGATACATCTCTCCTTTCTACAGCTTCTTCTGAGAGGAGGGAAATGGAAAGTCAAATACTGGCTAGATTATCACTGATGAAAATAGGTTCAGGCTAGGCTGTGTCATGTCTACTCGGTGAGTGAATGTTCAGCTCATGTCTAGTACAGGGGAATGTCAAGTGACCCAGAAGGGTCTCTTCATGTGCATGCATATTTCCCTCATTGACCAACAGATATCTGTTTGGATGCTTATTGTGAGATCCAGAGATCACTTGTTAGTCTTCAGTGGCATACAGACGATGTATCTTTAGCCAGCCAAAGGGTGTTAAAAGAGGGGTTTCATATTGTTTTTCTAGTAAAGAATGTCCTGCCAAATAAATAGTACCTGGTTCTGGGTATGTGCCAGGGGTTAGGCAATGAGTGAGGAGCCAGCAGAACTACCCTGAACAATTCCAGCAGAGCCCTGGAGACCAATAGCTCCAGGATGATTGGGGGTGGCTCTTCCTCTCAAATGTATCCCCAGGTAATAGTGGTTGATGGCTCCTCTGTGAAGGTCTGGTGGTGGTCCTCTACTCACTTTTCTGCAGCATGCAAAAGGGAGCTGTCTCTGAAAAGTCTTGGAATGGACGAACAGCCCATGTCCTTCCAACTGGTGTACTTTTTTCACTGAGAAACTCACATTGTTCCCTTTGCTCAGCTCACTCCTGGTGGTTTTCTGTGGCCATTTCCCCCAAATGACCTTGCTTGAACCAAAGTGAAACAAAAGGCACTACCCATGTTCTGCTTTGAGTCCCTTAACTACAAAATGTTTTCAGTCCTTGGAGAGGGTTTTTTCCTTTCTCTTTTGTTCTCTCTGCTCCTTGGCTGCCCGCAGCGACAGCCGTATCTGTTTGATTTGAGGAAAGCCTTCCATGTGCTGCGAGTGGTTCCTTCTGCTAATAATTTGTTCTCTGAGCCTGTTGCTGCACAGTACAAATAAATTTCACTGTTCAGCACTTTCCCTTTTTGTTCCCCTGCTGGTGGCAGTGTGTTGACCCACCCTGGTTTGCTTTTCAGATTTATCTATCTTTGCCCTTCCTATATGAGACAAAAATCAAAGTATAACAAAGCTGCATTCTTTTTTTTGGTTGTCTTGTGTTGTACTGAAAGTTCTACATGAAAGAGGAATTAAAATGCAGCTGACATCCTGGAACAATATTCAGTTTGGTCAGAGAGTAAGACTTTATCCCACTTCAAGAAGTCTAATGGTGTGTGCTGAATAGATGCAGTCTCTGTATAAAAAGCATTCAGCCATCCTGCCATGTAAATTCAGTCCTTTTATAAACAGTCTTAATTTGGGCCATTCCGTATGTGTATGCTGCTAGTACGACCAGGATGTTTAGCACATCAGACCTAGCTTTGCAGTGGTGAATGTAGGTACTGGAAGTTCTCCAGGCATGGTAGTATGCATGCCCTGCAACCTCTAGCTCAGAGTAGGGTAAATATTTAGAGTGACTGAGCCCAGTTTGGGCTCTGTGCTGTTTTAACTAGATTGTTTCTGCCTAATTTAAAGCTGGCTCAGGCATTTCTGCACCACACCAGAATCACTGCTGAGTGTACCCCTAATAGGGTATGATGGAGGCCACAGTCATGTTTTTCATGTTTCCAACTCTGATGCTCAGAGCACTTGAGGTTGTTTATACTGTGTGAATGTGACTGCATGTGCATTTTAATACACGGAAAACCAGACTGTAATAGCCTAATGAAGTCAATGGGGTGGTTAAATTTGCCTGCTTTCTTGGAAATCTTCATCATTCCCATCTTCCTTAGCATGAATAAAAGGAATCTATCAACCTAGACAGTATTCTTACTGTGTAAGTTTGAATCTTTTTATGGCATAAATTGGTTTCACATAACTTAAATCAAGGGGTTTTTTGCTTCCTTTTCTACTGATTACTTCTGAGCAAGGAGGACATCTCCATGCACAGGGTAAAAAAGCCTAAGAGAAACTAACCCTTTGCCATTTTCATTTTACAAATCATATCTTGGGGTAGGGGGAGTAGATGGGATGGAAACGACAGACTTGAAGGAGGGGAAATTTGTCACTTTAACATTGCAAATGATGTGAAACCAGAACGTCCTCCCACCACAGCATGTATTTGTGGTGGGTAGGTGGGGGAGATGCAGGGAAGAGGTGATGGTATAAAAATACCTTGTAAAAACAAATGTTTGGCTAGGGGAGAGAGTTTGTCACTTCAGGCAGACTAGAGGGGGGAAACCAGACAGACCGGGGGTGGTTGGGGGAAGAGCTTATGTCACTTCTGCAAGGTAAATAACTAGACAGTGTCACAGAAATAGCAGTCAAATAATGAGCAGGGGAAGATCAGATATTAAACAAGTAGGTGGCCTAGAAAGTTAAGAGGAAAGAGTAAAAGCTATGAAGATCATAAGAAACAGTTAAACATGTGGCAGATGCTGAGCAGAAGGATGAAAACCCTGAGATACAGCACACAGACTTGTTAGTAGCCACTCTTCCTGTGCTTTCATGAGCTGAGAAGTATGATTATTCTCATTTATCCTGCTAATGATTCAGAACTGCCAAGGCAAATGCAGACCAGGGGCTCTACATGGTAATGTGACTGCTGAATGCAGTAACGTACTGCTAGCATAGCTCTTCCTGCACGGGATGTTTCTTTCCATGTGCCATATGGAACAGTTTGCACACTCCACAGGGTCCAGTACCATGCAAATGTGAGCAGACACCAACACGACCACCCAAGACGGCAGTGAGGGTGGAAAATGACAGTTTGCCTTGTCGTGCTCAGGAGCAGTTCGTGTGCTGTGGTGTGAGACTGACATCTCCATGTTTTGGGAGCTGTTGGGTGCCGCAGCTGGTGGGAGGAGAGGGTCAGGAGGCAGGACTGTGCAGTTCATGTTGGTGGTAGCAGCTGTTGGCACTGGGAGTGAAGTCTCTCCTTCCTATGTGTGATATTTATAGTTTTTATTCAGCTTTAATTGACTTCCACAGTGCTCAGGAAGGCACCTAGCCCAAGGAAGAGTGAGTGTGTGTGAGAGAAAAAGAGAGAGAGAAGAGGCGGGGAGAGAGTAGGCTGGTGAGGTGCCCTTTACGTCCAGTAATCTGTTATCCAGACATGTTTCACCCTGTTTTACAGGCAGCTTCAGAAACCACTTTCCTTTCCACTTCTCATTCCCCTGTTGCTTTAATCTTTCGACATTTGAAAGTGGAGCTTGGATGGATCTCTTCATGAAGAGCTTTGCTCAATCAGACAAAACCCACCCACCTGCTTGCTCTCTTATTTCACGGGGAAGTGTGCCATTCTCCTGCCTTGGTGGAGACTTTTGGTGATGGTTTATTCTCCATACCCCATTGCGTGGGACCTGCAGGGTATGTCAGCTGAGGTGGGGAGAGCAAAGCCCTGGTGCTGTGCGCCATAGGTCTTTACCTCTTGCAAGGACTTATGGCAACTCACCCCCTATACTAACAGACTGGCTGGTGAGGCTTCAGAGGGTGACAGGACTTGTGTTTAGTGCAGGACAGGTTTAAGGAGTGGCATATGCTATGGCATATGCTTACTGGTGCCTGATTTCCAGTCAAGGATGGAAGATCATCTCTTCTGCTCTGACCTAAAACATGTTGCTGAGGTCTGTTGCACAGGGCAGAACTTTCCACTAGTAGGAGTTCGTACAAATTCGGCTATATCTGGCTATCTTCATATACTGGTGTGCAGTCATTTCACACTTGCATTTTACAGAATAGCAGTGGGTATTTTCCCCCTTCAGCAAATTTCAAAGAAAATGCACTAACAAAACATTGTTAAAGAAATTTTGCATGTTCCAGTCAGCAAGCTGAAACCTGGAATACCTTCTGAGACTCTGTGCAGCTGCGTTGTTGCTTTGTCCTCCCCGGCTGACTTGGGATAGCTGTGAGGATTAGTAGTCTGATTTCCCTGATTTACGTGCATGTAATATTAATGAAATATTTTGGTGGAAATCTAGGTTTTACATTGCAGATTTGTTTCGTTGCACCAGTTGGTGGATTGAAACTGCCATCACAGCAGCTGCCTGAGTATCATGTAACGCAACATGCCTTGATGCCTTGTCATATTTCAGTGTTTGCTCACAGCACGAACAGTACCAAGCATTGTGTTGGGTTTTTTATGAAGAACCAGAGTTAGTGAAATAGAGGGGATCTTTTTTCCTGCCCTTTCTCACAAACCCTCAATTCTCATGCCTTTCCACTACACCTTCCTCCCACCAATTTAGTGGTCGCCATTTTTTACTAGATTTATGATAAGAAATGCAATATAGAAGACCTAAGCAGGTGCTTCTGCATATGTCTTACTGAATATACTGAGGTCTTCCTTAATATAGTGAGCATATAATGCTATAATAACTGAAGAGTGGATGTTAGAGTAGTGAAAGCCTAGAGATGTACAATTAGTCAAGAACTTTTTTTATGGAGACGTTAAAAGTAAAACCTAAAACTTTTCATGGAAATTCAGTACTTGTGATGAAACTCTGATGAGAGTTTCTTATGTGTAGCATGTAATTTCTGATAGAAGGAGAGAGAAGTTCATTGCAGGGTGTCCAATAACCTGGTTGTTCAGCGATCTCTAGGATGTTGAAGACCAAGTTCTAAGTCTCAGAATGAATTAGAAAAAATAGGAGTATGAATTAATCTCTCCAGTATTGTAGATAAGTGTCTTAGCTTTTGAGTGTCTTAGCTTTCAAGCAGGGTGCAAGAGTCTGATTTCTGTGGTTTCTTTGTGTGAATACTCTCTGGGTTTTTGTTCAATTCTAAAATTCTTCTTTGTTAAAAAAAAAAATCCCAAACAAAACCCAAACAAACTCTGGGATTAAAAGTTTAAGCTTTTGCAAATTAGCAACCTTGTTATCCACCCAGCTAGAATAATAAAAATTGTAGGTGTCTTATGAACATGAGGCAAAGAAGAAGAAAGTGTGTTATTTCATTGGCTCTGTGTGAGAGCGAAGTCTGGGCTTCATTTAAAAGTAAAATGTAAATATATTTTTACTAACTTTGGCTTGTGACAGATCAAGATTTGACATTGTCTCATTTTTCCTTGTGAGCTGTTAAAGGATACCCATCAACTTGAGCGCAATCTACTTTTGACAGATGACAACAGGATTTCATGAACAATTGCTATCTCAAGGCAACTGCCCCTCTCCAGAACCAGCAAGTGGCAATAGCATTTTAAAGGAAGGATGTCAGAGAGCAGCTTGCTCTTCTCACTTGTCATCATTATTTGTTTCTCTCCTGGCCAAACCACCAGAAGCAGGTTAAGGATGACACAAACGAGCAACAAATCACGGGGTGGAGGATGGAGCATGTGACAATGCCCTGGCTGTGGTGCAAACATGTGAGCTACGTTTCGAAAGCCTGGATTTGTGTTCAGTAGAGTTCACGAGTGAAAAATAAGAGTCTTTGACGATAGCAATCAACAAGCTCAATCTCATTAGCATCTACCCTTCAGAGAAGAAGCTGGAGTGGATCCCATCAAGCTGTGATTTGGTTCAGTGCACTAGGGAAGGTTCCTAGAAGCATTCCCCCAGCTTCTTCACACTATGCACTGAGGGGAAAAAAACAACATTTGGCAATTTGTTGTCAATATTTATATAACTCCTGATGCCACTAAAACTGCATATGCAGGCTTTAAACTAACAAAAACAAAGCCATGGCCAAGCTGGAGAGCTGGATTTGTTTCCATGCACAATTAGGTTTATTTGTTTAGGTCTCATTTTATTTGCTTTCAGATGACTCAGATAGGAGTATTGCAATCCTTTCAAAGTGAAGTAGTGTTCTGTGTATTTTGGGCATTGGACTAAGCCAAATGTGGAAAAAATTGGCTGCTCAATACTATTTTCCTATCCAGAGGTTTTTCAAACTTTTGAGAGGAACTGAAGGAATGTCCCTTCCATGCCAGGCCTTCCCCCTGTCCCCCACCCCCTTCACAGCATCTTTCCACATTATTGTAAAAGAACACAGGAATTTTAAAACACTCCTCTGTTGTGCAACTGTTAGCAACTGCTCTTATTAATTACCTTACTATTATGCTGCATGCTTAAATTCTCTCTGGTGTCATCTATAGTGTGCTGCTGAGAGTGCCTTTTAACCCATTCCAATAGGAATATAAGGATGGTGCACTGCTCAGAATCTCCCATCCTGCTAGACCCGCTCTTGGATTGCTGAAAATGATTTCCTGCATACATGAAGGATATTTACATTTTGGCAAGTCGCCATGTTTTCTGCTGGGAGTTAATCACTAACAGCAGATTATTTTCCAATGGACATGCTTGCACACTATCAGTGTTAAGAGAATTGTCTCAAGTCTCAATGCCGTAGTGATCCTTTATCCTCCACCTCCAACTTGCAAAAAACAAAACAAAGTAGGTTTTTTTCTTGTCTCTTCTTCTCTCTTATATGAGTAGGAGGCAATGGCTTTTAATTGGTGCTTTAGGCACCACTGTGTTTCGGGGGCACTTTTTTGTTATCTTTGTTTTCTTCATCTGATTGTTTTGCATCTAGAAATGCTTCCTTGAATAGTGGTGTTTCAGAAAATGTAGACAATAAGAATAAATGCACATTTATTCCTATTTTCTTGAAATAAAAAGGTCAAGGGATTTTCTGCACTCACCAGAAGTATGCATCTGATTTATTGCCTTCCTTATTGCTCTTCCCACTCACACTCATAAAAGAAATATAGTAACAAAGACTAATAGACAATCTATTTTAAAGTTTGTCCTGATAAAACCAAACTGGAACTTTATTCAGTCTTAAATGTCAATCCTAAAATTTGGAATGTTTTTCTAATCAAGAACAATAAACGTGGAAAGTGTCTTCGTGGAATGGAGCCATGGCTCAGCACGCTGCTGGCCTGGTGCTGCACACACACTTCAGGGGCAGATGGAGTCTGCACATCACACAGTCCTCCCTGTGCAATAGCTTGCTCTGCGAAACTGCTTGGCCCCAGGGGGGACTGAACAATGCTTAGGATATGTGATTTGTTGTTTCATTTTGCTTTTAGGAGGATAGAAACCCAAAATATACCTATGAAAAATGACCAAATTGAGATGGGTTGTAAATCTTCAAATATAGTAAAGAAAAAAGAAATGCTATAGATTTCCAAGCCTGTGCTAAAAACTGGAAGTAATAAGGTCGGCAAATAGATTGGATGGTGTCTAGAGACCTGTTCCATGCCTGTGATGCTTGTTTCTCTCCCTTTAGCTGTGGAGAACTGAGACTGTCAAAAAAGATGAAAACCATTTAGTGGCCTTACTTAAACATGGTATCACTTTATAACACCTTCAGGGCATGTCAGCATTGTGCCTGGAAAGTCTTCAGCTACTCTCACAATGCAGCCCAGTGTGCAGGCTGCAAATCTGCCCTCTCTCTGCATGCACCATTTTGCTATATGCAGTTCTTCAGGTCTAATGCAAGACTGAATGGAACTATGGACTTCACTGGGAGCTGGGAGAGGAGGCTGCATCAGGACCTGTCAGAGCTCATATTCTATGGGCTAGAGGTAAATACTCAATTTCATTATCAAAGTATACTATTGATGCAGGACACTTAATTTGACTTCTCTTAACTTGTAAACATAGAATTAGATTTTTTACACTGCAAATGTGGAGCCATTCCAGGTGCATATGCTTCAAGTACACATGAAAACATAAAACCAGTACACTATATTATAGCTCCCTCATCACATAAGATGCTTCCTACTTTAAACTGATTTTTACCATGTATGGGCTCCTTTAGTTGCCATGTACAACTAACTGGTAAGACAGAGACCTTTTTTGGCATGTTATATGTACCTTTTGGTTTTTTACTTATACCACACTGCAAGCTACAGCTGGGCAGGTTGTGATTTCAGCTTAAGATGTTTTTACCCCTTCCTTCCTGCAGATGTGTAGTTGTGTGTAGGCAGATACTTGCTGATGTCTGGCTCATAATTGAAGTATTGAGACTTGTGGGCTTACCACCATTTCCTGATGTGCATTACAGGTGAGGCTGAAAGGGGAAGGAGACCCTGGGGAAGAAAATTAGGAGAAAAGGACTTTAAGATCTAAAAACATCAGCCTTGAAGCTACAAGGCATAGTCAGGACACGGAAGGAAGGCAGACTGAACTTTCTCTTCCAGGTGATAAGAGACCTTAAAAGTTTAGGACTAATTAAATCTTATGGCAGTGCCAAGCACAGGTAAGATAGCGCACACATTAGGTTTCTGTTGTCCTGTCCCTCTGTTCTTTTCACCAAGACAGAATGAGACAAGTCTGTGTATAAATGCATGTTCCTGTTCAATTTCAGAGTACAGTGACTCACCTTGAAGCATTTCTGGTGAGGTATAAGTAAATCTCGGTCTGAATGATACATATATGCTTTTCATCTGTTATGAAGTATTACCTTTTATCTGAGGCAGCTACCAGCCATGGAGAAGTAACTTAGGCCACTTGAATATTAAGCATACCCTAAACCGTAATGACAGCACCAAATGCTGGGAAGCATGATGGGAAAGAAGGATGGAGGAAGATGAACCACCAGTATGCTCTGAGGCCTGAGCGTGGCAGTAGCCAGGAAAACTCTGGGGGCTCAGAACACACTCTGCCCTGGTATGCTCTGACACTGGGGTTTTCTCCATATCTGAGGCTTGTTGCACATAATATGACTAAGTAAAACAGAGGAGAAACTTCAGACTGTTTGACCTACAGGTGCTACTGGCAAAAACCATGTTTATCCCCACTAATGCAGATCAGGCCATCATCCAAAAATCAATTATTTTGATAACCTATTTGATTGCTTCTCTGTGATGTTTCACTTTCTACCAATACTCTTTGTTACCTTATCCTGTTAATTTTGAACAGGACTTTCAATTCAGCTATGATTAATACACCGTTATTTATGTTATGATAAATAAACCATTATTTATATAGTGACACTTGTTTACTTACTGCTGAATTTCAAAAAGTTAAAGTTGATGGATTTTAACTTTATACTCTTCAACAAAGTAACACATATCAAGCATCTTCATTCCAGCAAATTTTTCTGTGTAGCTTTTCTTGTTTTTATTCACTTATATGTGTATCTATAGCTATGGGTCACTCACCAGCAGATGGGAGCTCCCTCTGCTTGTGCTCTGAGCTGTGACTGTAGTTAGCAAGGTGCACAGCCCAACTCATAAACTTGCAGCTGTGGCTTAACACTTCTCCAACATGGCTTCATAGCTTCCAGTCAGCCCTGAGCGCCGAAACGTCTGTCTGCAATGTACCTTGTAAATAAGCCCTGAGTGAGCGGGTGAGGTGGCTTCCTAGACAGAGGCATATCAGTATGCAATCAAGTAGTACATGGAAGTAGCGTGTTTCTGTCACAGGTAGCACAGGTTTGAGTTAGAAATCCAGTAGAGCTAAATGATGTCATGTATGCAGGTCAAGTGAACAAGATCACATTTGCAGCACTGAACAATAAGGCACAAGTGAAGGTAAAACTGCAGGTTGTGAGACCATAGAGTTGCAATTTGAGACAAACCTTCAGATACAGATAAGGAGAAAATGGCACCACACAGGAGAGGAAATCTTCTGACCCTTCTGAGCTGATATGCAAAGCAGAATTGCTGGAGAAAGCTCTGATTCATGGTGTTTGCCCTTTCTTCCCTCTGTGACTCTTTACTATCACTCAGAAGGCTGGGGCAGCGGATTGAAATTGTGGAGGTAAATGGTGCCCATGGTACTGCATTACCTGCCAGCCATGTGCAGAAAAGCCAGTGTGCCAGAGAGCAGCACAAGTCTGTGGTACAAAAAATGCTCATATGGGGGGGGTGAATCTGGGGGGCATGAAACTCTGTGCCACTATTTGACCATGCATGGATGAGCTCTGACTTCCATGTGAAAGGGAAAAATCCCTGTGATTGCATGTTAAGGCAAAAATCCATCATTTCCACCCTGCTTTTATTGATCTCTTGCTAGCTTTATGACCAAGAGTCTCTGTTGTGTCTCATGCTTCATTTCTTCTTCCCAAGTATCCCATTGAGGCACTGTGCAGAGTCTGCACACCCCTGCCAGAAGCTGCAGTGCTCCTTGGGAGCATGTGCTGTGTCTCTTGCCTGTCCTGTGCACAGCCATCTGTAAATATCATCTAAGCTCACTCCTGCACCTGCTTTAATCGCCTGTGTGCTTGCTGAGAGCCCGGCTTTCCAGAGGAGCACGTGTGACAGCTTTGCGTTGCTCTTGGGACTCAGATGTTCTCTCACAGTCTCAGTATTTGTCAAGGGGGCAATCATCCTGAGAAGTGTTATTCCAAACTGGCCCTTTACTGCAGGGTCTGTATGGGTTCGACACCTGCTGATCTCACGTAGGGATGCTGGCCCAGGCGCAGTGGACCGTGACCACTAGAACAGCCATTTCCAGCAAACCATAATTGAGCAGCTGCTCTGCAGTCACCCTTACCATCCCACAGATTTCCAGTTGAAAGCAAAAACTGAGCTGTGTGCAATGAAATGTACCACTTGCATAGCAATTGCTGCACTTAAGGACATTCACAGAAGTAAATGAAAGCCATGCTGGTAGCTGACACCCCTTTACAGGAGCTCCAAGAGCTCTGTCTGTTTTCCTCAGCTAAATGGTGCCAGGACGCTTTTGTTGCCTGACGGGATGCTGGCAAGAGCCCCCGTTTTGGATACTGCTGATGGTGGTCCTGCTTACTGCTGCGGGGCCCGGCAGCCGGGGTCTGTCCCACCACCTCAGCCAGGGCAGCCCTGGCTCCGGGCATCAGGCACCTTCCTATGGACAGGCTGAGGCTGGGCCCAGACATGGGGCTGGGCATGGCTGTGGGGAATTGGTGACCGACCCTGCTGCGGTGACACTGGGGAAGGGACCAATGGCCCTTCCAGGGGAGAATGAAATGGGGCCCTGGGCTGGGTGGGGAGCCCCCGGGGGCTGGCAGGGCCCCAAAGGACGCTGTGGCTTTCCGGTGCCAGCATCACCCTGCGGAGGAGCTGGTGCCACAGCATGCACAGGCCCTGGGGCTGAGGGTGAGCACACCTGCCTGCTCCAGGCCAAACCCCCCCCAGGGGCTCCTCCAAGCCATAAATCTCAGACTTATCAAATGCCAGATTTTAATTTTTCTGCCAGAAGAGGGTGACTGCTGGATCTGGCTTTTTTCCTGGATAGCCAAAGAAGCCTTACTAATGCTGAGGTCTCCTGGGTGTAGCCAGACAAAACTATCATCTGGCCAGGCAGTAAACAAAGCCATTTGTTAAAGGTGAGTGCAAAACCACAGCACCAGCCCAGCCTCCTGGCTGTAACCAAAATGTTTATCCCATTTGAATTCAAGTCTTCCTGCAAACTGGAGTAAGTTTATGCCTCAGCAGAGCGCTTTCAAATAGGAACCCAAGGAGAACATCAAGCGCTCAGCATCCGAAAAGTCACCTCACAGAGAGGCAGACATCTCTAAACGGGTAAAAGGGTCCCAGTGCCAAGGTTAGTTTCCAACAGATAAGAAGGAATTGGGAATAACCTCCTGCTTAACAACCGCTAAGGAAAAGAGCATGATAGGAGAGGCTTCAGTTTATTTCAGAGGTCTGACGTTTGCCTCCGTGCTCATGGCAATATTCTTCGTTTGTGCAATGTTTCCCACTCGAGCAACAATGCTGTTAAGGAAGAAATGATACTGTTGATGAATTACTTGGTGTTAGTTTTCCAGTCAGAAAAGTGAAAGGAGATGCATTTGTCATACTGAGGTGATGTCACTTTGGGAAGGGAATAAGGTTTTTGGACTACAAGATAATTAATGTCTGCTACCCCTGAGGGTTTGATTAAGCTATCAAGTACCAAGTGACATCTTTGCCACATGACACTTCTTTGGAAACCATAAGCACCAGAACAGCATTTCAGTGTATACTTTGGCTAACATGGAGACATTGGTCCTCCCCGGGGCTGAATTTGTCATGACAGTGAGGAATCTTTGGTCTCTTGAAATACGTTGTTTCTTTTTATGGAGAGAAATAAGACGACACAAGCTAGGGATTAATAAATATTTTGCATTTCACAATCAGCATCATGGAAGAAACTCTATTTAAAACTTTTTTTTTGCTGTAGGTGTTTTAAACGCAGATAACTAATGCTGGCACCAGTAAAGTTCCTTGTACTGAAAGAAGTGCACTGATAAAGAGTGGCAAACACCCACCTTATACCGAAGGGATGGTGAAGAAAGAAATGTCAGCAAAACGGGGAAGGACATACAGGTGAAAGAAGTCACACTAATATGGGAGAAAAGCAGACAAAGCAATTGTTAGGCAATTGATCAGGGAATTATCCCAACATACTGAAAATCTCTCTGTTCCACAGGCAAATGGGCCTTGCTGTGGTACATAACACTGTCCTAGCTTCTAACACTTCACTTCTAATAGGTAGAATCTGTCCCAGTCCTCAAATGTCTTCAGCCACCTTGTCCAAGTTTGTGGAAGTGCTGTTCAAAAAAGACTTATGTACACTAGCTCTGATAGAGCAGTGAATACAGCACCTGAAAAAAGAGAAAGCTAATTAAAACTAAATATTAGAATGCTGTTGCAATCCCATCATGGTGATTGATGCAAAATTAATTTTCATTTTAAAATAAAGGGCAAACAATTGGTTTTATATTACTGTTTTTTCCTCCTTTTAAGAAACATACCACAAAATTTTATGATGTTCATTTGTCTTCCCATCCAGTGAGCTTATTTCCTGCTCTGTAACTTCATGACTTTTAAGGGCACCACAGGCATGATGCTTTGTTGCTCCATAAGTTTCCCAACTGGAAGGAAGTTCGTTGAGTAAGTGAAACAATAGACATGAAAATAGTAAAGGAAGGAACATCCCCAGAACTTGACTAAACTTATTGCATTCCAAACAGGGTGAAGTGAGAAGAAAACCCAAACAAAATTCAATTTGAAATATTTTGTTGGACTTTATTTTAAAACTTCCTGTGGAAAGTTTCAATAGATTTTTTTTATCCTAAACTTGTTTTGGATGAAGCTGAGTTTTCAGGATCCAGACCTTCTACTGGCTGTAATATTTGGTGGTTGTTAGAAAACCTCAGGCTTGGATTCCTGAGACTGTTTCATTCACCTGTATCAGCCAAAATGCCAGAGAAACAATTTGGGCATGCAGGGCCCAAACAGAAAGTGTTTAAAATCGCCCCATCATTCAGAACCTGAAAATCAAGATTTATTTCCCTCTTTTTCACATGCTGCAGCAGAAATTTTATCCAGTTTCAGTGATCTTGAATAGAAATCATTTTGCTGGCATAATGTGGAAACCAGAGAAAATATGAAATAAAAGGTGTTGAGTCAAAAGCTATAGTTAACTGTCCAAGGTATAAAAAGTTGTCCTTGATACTCTCAACTTTTATTTAAGTTTTATTAAATAATTACGTAACCTGATGCCTTTGTTTTATTTGTTTTATGGATTTGTGTGTTTCTTCACTTGCTAGGGCATGGGATTGGAAAATCTCATGGAATTTCTCATGGCTTCAAGTACGGAAGTAATTCTTTTCTGGAGTCAGGTTCCATGTGTGTCAGAAAATATTTGTATATTTTCTCCCTCAGTGAACTTACTTGTGTTGAAAAAGAAACCTATGAACTGCCGTGGTTTTGGCTAGAGATATGAACTCATACCATTAGTACCAGGAACAACAGTGAGCACCCTCCATCTTTGTTCAGCTGTCCCCATACTTGATGTCCCTGTGCCAGTCACTTTGCACTATATTGCATTATTCTCTAGAAACCTGATTCATAGTTCTTGGAACAGCTTCCTGAAGCAGCAATTTTTGGTAGGTCCCGGAAGACTTCAGGAAATATAGTGAAGTTCAAAATCCCACCATTTTCTGGAGTAGGCAGACTATAATAATATTTCCGGACTTCTTACACTTACACTTTTAAACAAAGGCTAAACCTCAAGTTCAGTGTTGGCAGATGTTCCTGCTGAGTTCTGGCTGTGATTGAAATAAGTTTTTATGCCATACCTGTGGAACCTCAGCAACACATAAGACAAGGTGATAGCACTGCTTTGGTGACAGTGGTGCTCTATCTCATTCAGACAACAAGAAAACCCTTGTGGCACCTATGGAAGAAAAATTAAAGCTCACCTGAGGAAGCACAGCTTTTCACTTCCTCTTACTACTGCTACCAGATAGAGATGATTGTTTGAGGAATTTGAAAGTGTAACTTGGATGCAAGACATCAAGAAGAGCAGGGAGGCATTTATGTACTCACATGATAACCTAGTCCTGTTACTGCTGTGAGTGACTTATCACAGCTTTTCCTAATGAAAAGAGAACAGTAATTTGGTTTTTGGAGACTGATTTCTGTTCACTGTTAAGGAGCTAAGGGATGCCAGTTTCCACCTCTGGGTATCTTATCACCAGGAAGAATGTGACAATATGCAAAACTTTGTGTGAGTCTCTGTGATTGTCTCTAGTCAGCCTGTTAAGAGATCAGTGAAATGTTTTGAATTATTAGAGTTCTTGAAGTATGAAGGAATTATGTGCAGTAGTGAGATTTCACTTTAGTACTTTCCCTATAAAATGTATGCTTACCTTAGTAAAGCAGAAGTGAAATGCATATTGCCAGAATATTTAAGAGCTCTGAACTTTTCAGAATCAACCAGGTATTTGTTCTACACATATGGTAGATCTGAGGTGTGTCTGCGTGTCTGCTTTTGCACTGTTGAAAACATTCCCAGAAATCACAGAGACTATCACCTGGTCAGTGATATTCTCAGAGGAGTGTAGACAGTGGGATCTGAAGCTGTACAGTCTGGTTGCTATGAACTGTTACTGCTGGCAACCCTGTATGTGAGATTTCTAGGTGAATGTCCTACCCACAGCTTTGGGAATTCATTTTTCTCATGCTTTATTAATAAACTGCCTTACTTTTGCTGAAGGAATTTATAGCAATATGGATTGTTATTGTTGGTACATAGAAGAGCATGTAGACTTTTGAAAAAGACCCACATCTTTTATTAAGTGTTGAAGAAGAGAGTGTATGGAGAGCTGGGGTGGAAAGTAAGGCTGAAAAGTATATCACATCTGCGTTTTTTTTTTATTATTGCTGACACTTCTTGTGCCCTTTGCTGAAATATTTCCTGCTGGGCACTTAAATGGAAGTGTTCTGGTCTAAATGGACCTTGTGTCTGAGTGGATCTGGCAATACCTATGTTAAACGTTAAACCATTTCTAGAATATACAAATAAAGGAGCAGATAGATTATAGAATGCTATTAAAATTATATCAATTTCTTTCCATAATCCTTTAAAGGTGTGGAAATGAGGTTAAAGATATTCACAGAGTTCATGGTTTATTTCATCCTGATTTGTTATTATATTGGAAAGACAAGTTACCGAGTCAGTGTTCTAATCATTTTTTTCCTTAGCTGTTGATAATTCCTTGATCATGTTGCTTTTGGAAGCCTTTGTGCTTTACTCACAGTCTGGAAATCATTCTCAGTTTCCAGACTTTGGTCTCAGACCATCTTGCTTCTGTAAAGTGGTACCTTGCTTCAATTTGTTTCTCAGACTGATAGGTTATGTGGAAGTTCCCCTCACACGGCATCTCACCACTGCCCTAGTGTATCCATATTCTTGCAGCAACACCACATTGCAATATAAGAAATGGCAGAACCATTACTGAAGTGCTTAAGCATTCCATATTGAGATACTAAATATGCTGAAGACAGCATTTCAGCTCCTTTTTTAAAGATCTGGAATAAGAGGCAGCCATCTCCTGCTACAGTACTAAGATATTCTAAGGCTAGATTTTTCAGTTGACTTAAGTAGCTTGTGTTAGTACTTAATTTTTAAACAGTTTGGTTTAGTCAGTTTTGCTTTATTAGTATCTTGCAACAAAGTATACTAAGTCTTCATCACACAGCAACTAGAGATCTGGGACAGAGGGTCAGGAGGAACAGATGTGGCTTTGTAGTTGCAGGTTAGAAGTTCATTCAAGTGGGAGGGGAAATAGCTATGTGTCTCAATGGGAAACAGCAAAATAGGAAAGGGGCAGCAAGTCATACATGTCTCCAGAATGCTTTGCATCTATAGGATGCAGCTTTCTCTGAAGGGTGGCTTTTCTGCTATTTTGAATTTCCAAAAGGCGCAGAAAGCATTAATCTGAAACATGAAACCAGGCCCAAGGTCCTAAGCCACACTAAAATAGCAGTGTTGTTTCATTTTCCAGCTGAGTAATTACTCCTCGGAGCCAGGGAGAAGGAGGGGCTTGGAATGCCGCTTGGAAATGACTTCCCCCACACACACCTCCACATTTTTTTAAAGACTTTCCACGCAGTGAAGTCAGTGCTTAATTCTGAGGAGCACACAAATTGTGATTAGTATACAGTATGCAAGAGGAGTACCTCTTCAGAACTGCTGGGGGACTGCTTAAAATAAAATAGAAGCAAAAGGGGAAAAGACGTTTTAGATTCCAGGTTGTCAAATCACAGAAACACATTCAAGGTCCATTCCAGTTGTTCTGTATCAACAGAATGGCACAGATACACAGGCTGTTGCTCTTTATCTTACTATTCTTAGGATGGTCCATGTCAAAAGTGATAGGGTACTCTCCAAAACTAGGAAACATTAAATTTCATGATATCCACCACAAAATTGAGAAGTATTTAGGGTATTCAACTGAGAAACACACTTTCGTAATACTGTCCTTTGGCCTCTCTGTTCTTGACTACCTTCTTTCCACAAGAGTAAAAAAAAGTGTTCCTTTTCCTTCAATTTACCCCTTGTTTATCTTCCTATTCTAGTTACCTTCACTCTTTTATCTGACTGCCTATGTTCCTGGCTTTATTTCTCCTCAATATAGAAGTTACCTATTATAGAATCATAGAACCATAGAATGGTTTTGGTTGGAAGGGACCTTAAAGATCATCTAGTTCCAAGCCCCTGCCAAGGGCAGAGGCACCTCCCACTAGACAGGTTGCTCAAAGCCCCATCTAACCTGGCCTTAAACACTTCCAGGGATGGGGCAGCCACAGCTTCTTGGGGCAACCTGTGCCAGTGTCTCACCACCCTCACAGTAAAGAACGTCTTCCTAATATCTAGTGCCATCTTTCAGATAGAAGCCATTCTGTTTTGTCCTATCACTAGATCTCCTTGTAAAAAGTCCTTCTCCAGCTTTCTTGTATGACCCCTCTGGGTATTGAAAGGCTCCTCTAAGGTCTCCTTGGAGCCTTCTCTTCTCCAGGCTGAACAACCCTATTCGGCCTGTTTTCATAGGAGAGGTGTTCCAGCTCTCTGAGCATCTTCATGGTCTTCTCTGGACTCTCTTCAGCAGGTCCAGATCCCTCTTGTGCAGGGCACACCACCCCCTCCCAGCTTAATTCCAGGTGGAGTCTCATGAGCAGAGTAGAGGGAGAGGATCACCTCCCTTGACCTGCCGGTCATGCTTCTTATGGTGCAGCCTGGGATACAGTTGGCTTTCTAGGCTGTGAGCATACACTGCTTTAAGGAAGATATTGCAGGTACCACAGGCAGGGTCACCTCTTTCTGTATCCAGCATTTGGTGGGTTATTGCACCCCTGCATATCTCTCTGTATGGGAGTATCAGGCTCCTCTGTTGGTGGTAGCCTGAGTGGCAATAAAGACAGTCTCTATTCTGTGTCCTGATGTGAACCCTGACTGCAAGGACTCCAGAAAGCTGGCAGTTGTATGCTGTTGGCACTTTCTGGTTACTCTGTTTTTAATAGTTTTGCCCAGAAATGAGATGGCAATTGCAGAGATCTTCAGGGGATAGTGTTTCCTTCCTGAGGAGTGGAAAACCTACTTATTTTTCAAGGAGCATGATAGGTGGACCTCTCTGACTGAGGCACTGGCTATTTTCATCTTTGGCAGACAAACCTCTTCTGCACTGTTACCAATACAGAAAGCCACAGAACTGTTTCATAATTTAGGACTCCGATTTTTTACCACTTTTCTTGAGCTTTGCCATATGGGTATGGGATGGAATCTTCCAGAAGTGATGAAACAGGTAATGGTATCTGTTGGAAGAGGAAGCATTTTTTTTCCTGTGCAGGTTTACTTGATCTTATCAGTCCTTTACATTGATGATTCTTTATAGATTCCAGGGATTCGATCTAACTTCTTAATCAAATTGCCTGGCTTGATGAGCTGTTTTGCATAGTGAACAACTATTTTGGTTGTAATTGTGCTACACTTTTGAAAGAGTGATTTCTGTCTGACTCACTGAGCCATCTCTCTACCATGATGAGCTTCCTATCAGTGTGGGCAGTTTGGAAAGTATGTGTGGATGACAGTTAACATCAGGTAGTTGGGCTGCTGGTTAAGGCATTAATAAATATTTCTGTTCTCCTAAGGTGAGTGAACTTTCCAGAGAGGAGGTTCTCTTTAGAAACAGATCTGTTTGGTAAGAAAGCTCCAAAGCACTGACAGCAGTGGTGAAAGGAGAAACTTGGGCTTGATAATGTCCTGATCAAACCAGAAAAGTGATATGCTGGTTTCACTCCATCAGCCACCCTTAAGTGTTCAATCCTACGCATAAGATTTGTAGAGCATGAACCTGTTCAGCCAGCATGCTTTCTCTGACCACTTTCAGGGAAAACCTTGCAGATATTACTTCCTATTAGTCTCCTGTCCAGTAGAAGATTCTGGTCTAAAATGGCTGTGCAGTCACCATCTATTTTCTATTTGTTCGTTCTGTGAGTTGTTCTCACAGACAAAAGAGTTAGGTAGACTCAAGAAACATCTGTAATTGTGTCCTGGACAAGGCTGGCTAGTCCCTACCCAACACTCAACCTGCCAACATATCTAAGATAGCTGCTAGTGTAATAATAAGGAATTAGTTCTTATGCTTTATATATTACAGCTTAGCTTTAGGTTTGGGAGAGTGGGTTGCTATATTTGTTGAGGGGTAGTTCTTTTTAATTTTTTTGAGAGCTGTGACTCTATTTTTGTAATGTCTGAAACTAATTTCTGTTTCTCATCATTCATAATCAATTCCAGTCCTATCAAATATTTTATAAAATGGTAGCTGCGCATTTTTTCCTACGTCAACCATTAGGACTAAAAAATAAATACATATAATAGGGCCAGAATCTCAAGCCTGTGAATATCGCAATTTACAGCATCTGAAAGTTCTTGTTCTTTTTACCGGCTGTATTCCCAACTACTGTTCTATTCAAGTTTAGCCAAAGCCATGTTGTTCTTGTTCTAGTTACCATTAACAAAGCACATAGCTTTTCATTTTCATTCTTGGCCTCATTTATGATGATAATGCAAAGTTACAAAACAAATATAAACAGTGAAGAATCTCTAGCTGAACGTCGAGTTCCACTGTAGGATACATGCTTTGGGAGTCCCATGTAGGCAGCTTATCTGACAATCAACCAGTTCTTTTATGATTCATTTCAAACTGCTGGAAAAGGTAGTAATGAGAAGCATTTCCCAAATGATGTGAGAAAACTAATGTTTCACCAACCAAAATCTCTGAACACTTGTTACTCAGTACTAGCAAGCAGAGGAATGTGGCCTCTAAAATATGTGTGCCTTAGAAAGGAGTCAAATGGTACTCTGGGCCAGCAAAGTCTTCTTAAGACTCTGTAGGTGTACTTTTTGACTCTTCCTGAAGAAGTTCAAGACACCCTAGTTGTGAAGCCTACATTCTCTCTTGCTTTTCCTTCTTCTGTCACCTTTTTGTGTATATAAACAAGGAATGCTGTCAGCATTGCTTCCAGAGGCAGCTCTTAGGCAAGAGAAGGAATGCCCAGTACAAACTAGTTTGCTTACCTCTAGCATGGGTCTGTAGGCGTGGGAAAAATATATGAATGGAAAATGCCATGCTGACTCTTATACTCTATTTTTATTATATTTTTGAATGCTTATGTATGAGCCTTTAAGCATCATTACTGTGAGCAATGGAGTCAGAGAGTTGTTCCTTCTTATGGCATAATTCTCTTTGTCACTACTGTACATATTACCTTCTAAAACTGGACTTAATCTGTGGCTTGGATTTGTGGGAGCTTCTTTTCCTGGCTTTGTTATGTAACCGCACTTACTACTGTGCCAAATAGCCTGCTTGTTTCAAGAGGATGATAATTGGTGAGAGCAGGAGTAAGGAGAGAGTGGGGCTGAAGTGCCACGTCTGCTTGGCTCTGCAGATATGGCATCTTATACCCACAAAGTATTTGCAAATGTATAGCCAGCAGTGTAGGTGGAAGTTGCATAGCATACTTTAGAAATTGCTTCTTCTCAAAGACTCAGAAATCTTGTGGGCTCAAAATCTTCATCAGCATACTGATGTTTTATAAGTTACCATCTGTCAGCTGAGACGTGGTAAATCCAGTGTGAATGCTTTTAGCCCACAGAGAATGTAAGGCAATTTGACGTTGCTTTGCCTGGGGAAAAGATGGCTAAACTAAGCCATACTACCCTGTGCTTGGCCAAATTAAAAGAGTGCAGCCAGGTATTTCCTGGTGCTCAGCTGATTTATAGTAACTTGACCCATGATTGTGAGTCCATCTGCACCTTCATCTGCAGCCAGATGATATTCAGAAACTGAAATCTGGAGGGACAGCTAAATATAGCCATTTTTTAATTTAATTCAACTGCTTTGGCACCAGAAAGTGTTTCAGAATTTGCTCTGGCCAGATGCATGGAAAGAACGCTTCCGTGACAATGTAACACTGATTATTTTATGGATTTCTACACTTGGATATAGCAAGCATACAGGAGGTACCCCAAAAAAGTCTTTCCAGTGATCTTGTGGAGAAAGATTTCAGAGAGCAACTCAAGAAAATGGAGTTACATGCTTGTTTTTTGCTACCACTGACTACTCTTGAAAAACTGCAGCAGGGATTAATGAGTTACAAGCGTACAACTCATACTACACGTACTACACATAGTGTTACTAAGTACAGTACTGTCTTGCAGGAAGTAAGGTTTGAATATCACTCTTGGGCCTTGAATATATTGTAGTTTGAAATGAACAGGAATTACCATTTCACCGTGTATTAATTGACATTTTCCTTTGACAATTCAACTTGTATTTGATTACCATATTCTTAAGGCTAGAAGGAACATTATGTTCTCCTGTGCTTGTCCTTCCACGTGACATAGCATGCAAACACTAATTTTACAATTCCCTATTGAACCAAGCCTAGAACCCAAGCAAGCTTGGCACTGCAAGTTTGTAAAAGTCCATTTTTAAGAAGAGTCAGTTGGAAAGCTCAGGCTGCACACACTCTAACTTTAGAGGAAAGTTAATCTGATTTAGATCTGAACTTTGTGCTTGGCCTTGACTCAATTTTTTACGAGTAAAAGTAGTATCTGGCAAAAATACCCCAACCCCCTCACTTATTGGGTAATATAGTTCACTAGTCATTTAAAGAACTGTAAAAATATATACTTGGGAGACTTCATTCCTTTGGAAGGATGCAGAGTACCTCAGATGCACAACAGCCCATGCTACGGTGTGAAGCACAACAATATTATTTTGGAAAAGCAAATGATTTCAAAAACTTCTGATCAAAACCAAGACACAAATAGTCCTCATCTATTCCATCTTCACTGAGGCAATGACCCATTTGGAAGAAAAAAGTTTGGATTTCACTTCTATTTTTTATTTAATGACTAAGTGTAGGCACTGAAGAAGGGAATTGCCTGTTTTTACTAGCTGATTCCCTTTCCTTCCTCCTTGGCTCATGTGTCTCTCTGGTGAGTAATGGGGAGGTTGCTTCTCTGGAACACAAGGGGAAAGTTTCAGTAAATTGCAAAAGCATGTTTGTTACTTGGAAGTCTTTTGGCACATTTTTGAGCAAAGTTCATGGAAACCTTAAAACTATTCTGAAGAGAGACTTAGGGGCTACGTTATCAAAAAATAAGCACCAATGCACAGGGACTTGCTTATGTAGAGTTCATTGCAAGATCAAGAATCTAAGCTGTTGTGCAGTCAAACAGGTGGGCATAAAATATACTGCTGCATCTGCAAATGAGGCAGTTTCCCTGTCATGGTAATATACAACTCTCAAATATGCGTGGGTGTCTCCATGTTTTATAAGGGTGACTTAAGTACCTGATTTTATCTGAGTATTAAACTTTTCCCTAACTTCTTTCCCTGACCCTTCTCTTTTCCATGTGCATAAGATAAAAGTTTGCCACACAGAGTAATCTCAACTCTAAAATGCTCTGCCGTCAGAGACAGCACAATGTGAAGCAAGATTAGTAATAAGCTCATATTGGAGACTGATATATTCTTACAGAACCTTGATCTCAGAAGGACTTCTAAGTCCTCCCACCAGTAACTTGGGTTTTATTTTCTCATTTTAAGAAAAAACATCAGAACCTAGGGATTTTTAGGGGAAATAAACAGATCTGCAAGATGGCAAAGGGGGGTTTTGAAAGGGAGGAGAAAATGGATGTCCTCTGGCAGTCTTTGAGGTCTAGAAGAATATGGTTGCACTAGTATTTGACTGTCTGGATTACATTTACATCTGCAGCTGCTCATGTGCTCTCTGGTTTATATGTCTGCATTCTGGCTTTAGTAGTCATTAAAAAAAAGATTTTTCTTTCCTTAAAATGACCATTAAAATGGATATTATACTTATGAAAGGTGTTAACTGGGCATGCTGAGACACCTGGGACACATACATAGCACAGGAATAGTTTTTATGTTTCATTACCAGTATCTTTCCAACTCAACCTGTAGAAAACAACTCCAATAGGAAAAGGAAACTTCATTTTCCATAGTCCTTTAGGTCTTGGCTTACCCAACAAGGAAGTCATATTAACATCTTCTCTGATGATGACTTACATGATGCAAATAATAGACCTTTGCTGAAAATGGAACTGAAACAACATCTTCATTTCATACAACACATAAAAATAGATATAGGTTATCATTGGCAAGGTTTTAATTAGAGGCCTGATAAGAAAGCTAGTTCATATGCCAGCATCATTTTCCTGAGCTTCTCATAGTTCTTTCAACTTGTGCATTTTTACCAGTCCCGTACCCATCTTGGAGAAGTTTGCAGCATGTCCAACAGGCGTGTGTCTTACATGTTTGCAATTGACTTTAAAATAGCTGCTGGTATGGCTGTTATCAGCAGTTTGCTCTGCCTTCCTTTGTGCTCTTCTTGCATACTCACATGACCTGCAGCATCCTGTGAAGTTTTCCCTTTCCCCTGTGATTTACCTAAATCCTTTCCTTTCATATTTACATGTCATTTCAGATGTACCTACATGGAGTTTGACTTCTGCAGTACACTGTCTTAAAAGGCAGACACATACACATATTCAAATGGACAGGGAAGCTGTTGAAAACTCAATAGATGTGACTTAAAAGTCCTGTACTGGGAGAGTGTAAGAACATAAACAGCAATCCAGTATCTGAAATAAATTATATTAGCAAATGAAAGCCACGGGGAGAGCTGACATCAGCAATCTGCCTCACATACAAAGTGTTAAATTTCTAGAAATACCCCATACATGCTGACTGTAACTACCTAACTCTGAAAACATTCACACACATGATTTGAAACAATTCATAAGAGTAACAACTCTGACACTGGGTGTTGCCTTAGAATTAATGACTGTCCACGATTAATGGCCCTCAACTGTGTTTGAGCCATCAGCTCCTCCCAGCTAGTCATTAATCCCCACAAGCAGCTCTCAAACTCCTGTTGTCCATTTGGTATTGGACAAGCTGCAAATACATTGTCTTCAAACATTGAAAAAGCTTGCAGCAACATAAACTTTCTCTACTGCTTGCCTGAGGTTTGTGCTAGGGAAATTTCTATGTTGAATTTGGTCCTAAATTATGTCTTCTACATACCTTTTGATTCCCACAATTAATCACAGCACGGCACCATAAGGAAAGAGAACTTCCATATGCTGTAGTAATAAGAAGCCTCTAAGAAATGTGACTAATAGAGGAAATGTGCAGCTTAAGCTGTGAATTAATAATTTATGTGAATTGCAAACAGGACTTTGCATATGGTGCATGCATGATTACAGTTGAAGCTGTTCATGCAAATAAAAGGATCTACAAAGTAGTTGCACAACTCAAGACCTAACTCACTTCAAGTCCAGGTCATAGTTACTCTTATGACCTGGAAAATACAGGGCTTGTACACTCACAATATATACTTCATCTGTGGCTGTGACTTTGGCTTTGAAGTGAGATTCTGATCTGAAGACAGACACCTCTGAAAAAATGGCATAAAATCTTCTTCTTCATTTCATAAAATCTTCTTCCTAGCCCTGTACTGCAAATCATCCCTGCTAAGCTTGGAGACATAAATACTGAGCTGAAAAACAACAGTAAGTAATGCAGGAAGTGACAGGATTGGCAATAGAGCTGGAAATGAGATAGAAGGAGTCATACACATAGTTCCTTGCTTTACAACAGGAATGAGTTAAAAGCTGGGACTTCCATGTCATGGAAAATGTTGTCAATTTGCAAATTGCTCTCCTTCAGCATGAAAACAGCCCAAAACTTCCTGTGGAATGGAAATTCTGTTGAAATAGTCTGTAAAAAACGTGTCACATTACAAACAGGAGACCTCCCAATCCATAAACCAGGAGATTCTGCCTTGACTAAGACACAACTGTCCATATATAAACTAAAAGACAAGAATCAGCTCATAGAATATCAAAGGTATTGTACAACACTACATGTCCTGTGAGACGGCATTGCTACACTACGGCATGAGATGTCCTAGAATCATAGAATAGTTAGGGTTAGAAAGGCCCTTAAGATCATTTAGTTCCAACCCCCCTGCCATGGGCAGGGACACCTCACACTAAACCATATCACCCAAGGCTATG
>JAOEHY010034456.1:0-10350 GCA_025447955.1 Psilopsiagon aurifrons
AAACACCCACCCCCCCAACCCACTGCCAAAAGAGAAACTGAATGGCAACAAGATACCAAGGCTGCTACAACCAAGGATAAAAAGGCATCAGATGAATGTCTGGAGATAGCTACACAGGAAAAGCTACGCACAACGGTTCTGGGATTGCACATACAGAGATTGGCATTTTATTCATACATTTATTATTTACACAAGCTACCTCTAATAATTGCAAGAGACTGACCTTGACTTTCCGAGCTTTAAATAAGGTTACGGACCAGCACGCACGGTTGGACAGGGTTAATGCTGTTAGTGGCACTGGTGGCACCAAGGCAGTGGAATGCTGAAGGGTTCATCCTGCACGTGTGGCTCCGGGTGGCTGCACTGGGAGAATCTCTTGAGTGTCTGGACAGAACCACACCATTAATGCCACCACAGACCAGAACAATGCCCACACGTGCAGGTAAGTAAAAAAAGTCTTTATATATATATATATACATAAAAAAAGCATTAATTCTGTTTATTGCACAAAGGAAGATTTAAACTAAACTAATACTGCAGGGTTATGTATCCCTTTCCTTTGTTCAAGCTGTTCACCAGGTTGTCATTTTGCTGTATCCTACCCAATAAATTCCAGCCACAAGGTCCAGTATTTCCACATCCCTCCCCTACTTTGGATGCAGCATGTCAGCTTTCCTGGGAAGCAAAGCCATTGCGTGCCCGTCCTCTGCAACTGGAAGGCACAGGAAACCCAGGGAGAACTTGCCAACTCGCTATTTCCTCATGTCATAAACAAGGTGCGTGTTCTATTTCAGCCTCCACCCTGTAAGTAGGTTACATTAAGATCAATCTTGCCCCAGAAATGCATAAGGAGGAAGGGGATTATTTGCAGCAGCAGCCCCCCCTGCCCATACCCTTGTTGCAAAGGATCCCTCCCGCCCTTTTTTATTCAATACAGCCAAATTCAAGATCCCAGAGTGCAATGGTCAGATGAATAGACACAGCCATGGAAGAAGAATCAATTACCTCTTTCCCCTCGAGCATGCTCTCACCAAGCATGTGACTTGAAATAAAAAGCTGAAGAAACCCTCTTTAAAACTACGGTTGTCACAGCACAAGTTAAAACTGCTTTTCCAAACCCCAAATGTCATTAAAAGGAATTGGCGTTTCCCCCATGGACACTCATTAGTTGTAATGACTTGGTTTCAGTATTCCACTGTGTTACCTCTGAGCAGCCTTCCCTTGCACTGGCAGACTGGAAAAGGCTGCTCAGGTTTCTTCAGACACTCAAATAACTCTTATGAAGCATTATTACCAGAAAGACAGCGCTTGTCTGCAGAAGGAAGAGGTGAAGGGTACATAAAGGATAAATAGCTTATAACCTGGGGCATCTGCACTGCAGTGGAACTGTAGGTAAACCCCCTCGGTAAAACACAGAAGCTTTGCTCCTGTCAATGTAAACATGTTGAGTGTTTCAAGAAGCTCCTCCAGAGATGCTCTCTTAGCTTCTGAACACTTCCCAGCCTACAGCCTCTGCTTTCTCCTTCCTCTCCAACCACGATGTAATTGGTGCCAATAGGGAAGTGATTGGGATATAGTTCTGTGTGGGCCAAAGGCCACCCAGGACCAGCAGTTAATGGGAAGTTGTGATCAACTCCTGCAATGCTACCTGAAGCACAAGAGATGTGTTTCTTTGATTGGTGTTTGTGTGGGACTGGCAAAAATCCCTTTAAAAGGGCATGGATTTTCTACCTTAGTTGCACAATTCCATAGTAAAAGCTGCAATGGGATAACTGGCATCAGTGGGGGTGTACTGGGGGAGATATCTCAGGCTGCTATTCAAGATGGAACATCCCCGAGGTCTCACCTCTTCTGGTTGCTATTACCTGTCCCACTCATGTTAGCCACAAAGAGCTACACCTTAAGAAGCCCTCTGCAGAGCCAGGGCTTCCGAATTCTCCCACAATCAAAGATTCTTCTGTGCTTCCTTTTCAAGTCGAGTCATCCAACCCTTTATTTGGGTGCTCAGAGCTTGACTTGCAGAGCCTGTCCATGATCCCCTGCAGCATAGGCTGAACAATGCCCAAGAGAGGGCGCTGGGAGGAGTCTCCGTCCCAGCAGGCTTCCATCAGCTGCCAGCATTCCTCATCAAACACTGGGAGACGCTCCGGGCGAACTCCTGGAAAACGGAGAAGGGCGCGGTTAGCATCAGTACAGCTCAAATCAGAGCAAACACCGCCTGATGTTCATTGCTTTAGTGCAGGCTGAAGTGACCAAAGTGACTGCGGTCTAATGCTCTTCATAAAGACTTACACTTAGCAATGGTGCTGACGTCTTTGGGAGCATTGCTGGGTTTGCTCAGGAGATGGTGCACACTTCCAGGGGATGGTCAACACATTGATTCTCCTAAAGTTCCAGACTGGTCTGGGTTGAAGGGACCTTAAAGCTCATCCACTTCCATCCCCTGCCATGGGCAGGGACACCTTCCACTGGAGCAGGGTGCTCTAAGCCCCTGTGTCCAACCTGGCCTTGAGCACTGCAGGGATGGGGCAGCCACAGCTTCTCTGGGCACCCTGTGCCAGCGCTCAGCACCCGCACAGGGAAGAGCTTCTGCCCAAGAGCTCATCTCAGCCTCCCCTCGGGCAGTTAAAGCCATTTTCACTGAAGCTTCCTCTTTGCAACTCTGTGGGAGCAAACTCAGCTCTCCCCAGCTCATAGTGGTGACTGTGGGAGCCAGTTCAATGGGAAAACAAGCACTGAGTGCAGCCTCCTGACCAAATGAAAACAACACTCATCTGAGTTAAATCTTTTGCACATGAGAAGGGGAGAGTTTATATGGACTGAAACTAAGGAGACAAAGGAGTGAAACATTCCAACACCATGAGGCTAGCACAGAGGATTAAGCTACCATAAAACATACACTACACCTACACAAGCATGAGAGTAAGTTCGTATTTGGGGGAACAACTCTGTGTTTTACTCAACATTCAGCTTCCTCAGCATGCTGCACACTACAATGTGCAGATCACCACAACCTCCAGAAACTGCAGGGGATTAAACATTCCTTAGGGGATCATGGCTGGCTGCCTCTGGGGCCTGGTTTACTTCCTAAGTGTTGTACTACTTCACAGGGTTCAAGCAGTGTGCTGGCAGAGTTCTACAACACTACGGCAAAGAGGTGGTTAACCGAAAGCCTGTTTTATCCCTGCTGATTTTAGACTTTGAGACTATCTCCAAGTTTAACTCTTTAGAGTGCCAGTAAAGCAGCAGAACTTGTATTTCCACCTTTCAGTTGCAAGGGCTAAGAATGGATCTCCTTCTCTCCTCAAGCATCAAAGTATCAACCAAGAGAGTTCAAATAAGCCATTCATACCTCTTCTAACATTGTTCCAAAGGTGATCTTTGCTTGCACATCTCTCGAAAGCGTCTGGTAACTTCACATGTCCTGAACAGATGTACCAGAACAGAATGCCAAACGCATAAACATCCACTGAGTTATCGTACTTCCCTGTGACAAAACCACATGTGATCAGCAGGACAAACAGCACCTTCATCACTGCAAACCCAGCAGTTGAGAACAAATGTCAGCGTTCCACTGCCTCATCTTAAAGCCACAACTTCAATGCCTGAAGGCAAGGCTTGTGTGAAGCCAAGGAACCCAGCAGGAATCATTGCCAAAGGTGGAGGGATAAGAGTTAACACCTGGTTCTCAGAGGATTCATGCACTTAGGCTGGACCAGCAGTTCCCAGCTGAGGCTCACAGACCACTGCAGGCACTTGGACTTCATCACCAGCATCTGTAAGGCTCAGTTCTCGTGCTGCTATGGGTCTATCAGAGCCAACGTCAGCCTCAGCCCAGGAGTTGGGCAGTTTCACCCACTGAATGAGAACTGACTGAGCACACTAAGAGCCAATGCTCAGCTCTGCAAGGCCAAGTCTAAGCTGCTGGGCATGAGTATTTCACTGTTGAGAACCAACTGAATGATACTGTCTAAATCAAACTGAAGCAATCCTATTCGTTTAATTGCAATCTTGTCCAAGCAGGGACAGCATCTCAGACCAAAAGGCTTCTGTATGGACCTCAGTGGTACCTGAAGATGCTTGGCTCAGGGGAAAAGTTTAGTGAGTGCTTGCTAGAAGCACAACTCACGGTGAATTTGAACACACTCCACATGTAAGTAACAGCCTGGAACTCCCTCACAGGGGACCCTTCCTTCAGTATTTGCCTGTGAAAGCCAAATGTTTCCAGCTTCCTAAGAACTAAGAATTTAACTTCCCAATTGCAAGAGGATTATGAACCCCACAGTTCTCTTTCAAGTAAGCAAAAATTTAAGACTGAATTAAAATACAGGAAAAATACAGAGCATGCATTGTAAGCAGGTTTTCTTCTGGGGTTTGGGTTTGGTTTATGGTTTGGTTTATTATGATGCAAGCTGGGATCCTAATTCAAAGGAATGGCCTTCAAAACTCAAGGCAGAGCAGGACAGCAGCGGATTCAGTCAATGAGCATACCTGTAAAGAGCTCAGGAGCCATATGAATGGGTGTGCCTACAATACTGCCAGACATCATGGCTTCTGGTTTGCAGAACCCCAAGTCAGTGATTTTGGCTCGATTCTTTTTGTCAAGCTGTAGAAGAATTCATACACAGGCAGCTGATCACCACACTTCTCAGGGTTAGGATTGCTTTTCAACTGTTTAACACTGAGGGTTCCTAAGTCAGCTTCTCTGATTCCTTGGCTGCTCTCGAACATTTACCTAGTTCAGCCCAGTAACAAGACATGCCTTCGCTTGTCTTCTCCATAGAGGGTGTGGCCGGGACTTAATAGAACCAAGAACTGGAAGTCCTACTTGTAGCTCAAGCTCTGCACCTTCAAGAGAAGTCACTCTACTGCTCCCTTTCCCCTATAGACTTTCTGCCTGAGAAACGAGCTAGGGAACCCTCACTGCAAGGCAAGTTGTGGCAAAGACCACAAGTTAAAAGATCCTGTATGAAGAAAGCTATTATTTCATTTCCATTATGCTTCTCCCTCCCACTAAAAGGACCTCTAAGACTTCAGGTTAGCCAGATACAAAAGTTTGCCTTACCAAGACATTTTTGAGTTTGATATCCCGGTGCACAAGTCCCTGACTGTGAAGGTAACGGATTCCTTCCACTACATCCAAGGCAATCTGTAATCGTGTTTCTAATTCTAGCCCAGCCTGAAGAACAAACACAGATTTCAGTCCTACAAATGTGCCAAAAAACCACTGAAAACAACGCAATTCTACCTCTGGTTTACAGACTAATACGTAGTTAGATGTGGACTGTTTTAATGTAGGGATATAACATATCTACACATATACACAGAGACTGTGATTACCTTTAGTCCTGTATAGAGGTCTCTGTGCAACCGTTCCATTATCAGGAGGACGGCAATGCTGGAACCTCCTCCATAGCCATAGTCAATCACAGAGCCATGGAGATGCACAAGCCTCTCGTGTGTCTGCAGAGATCTAGAAGTAGTTCAGCACAGACTTGGTCATTTTTATACCCTCCTCTCCAGGCCAAGCCTCACCTTGTGAAAGACAAATGCCCAGTAGCTGCAGCTTTAGAACAACAGCAGAATACACTTACACCATGCAGTAACAGATCACAGCACCCCACAGCTCTGAGGACCATAACAATATACATCTGCCCAATCCAGTAAAACTCAAGAAAGTCCATTAAAGGTTATAGCAGCAAAGAAACACGGCAGGATTTCAGCTGTCTGCACTGCAGTACCTGCCTGCAGCTCTTGACTGAAAACAAGCTGGTTTCTGCAGTACAGACCCATCGCTTTCCTTTGTGAATTCAGACAGGACAAAGGCAGATTGAATCATCCCTCCTTTCCCAAGACCAAAAACCAGGTGAGAAGAACCATTTGCTATCATACTCAACTCTAATTTACTTTGCATTTGAACAGCACACAGAGCAGAGAATCGGATTAAGGCAGGAAGGACTATGCCTGCGTACCATGCTGTGCCTGGTGCATTTCTGCAGTGGCACTGGCAAGCTGTCCTGCCTCTGCTAGAAGGGGCAGCTTCATGAGGTCAAGTCACTGGCTGCAGCACAAAATGGCAACAAGCAAGGTTGTGCCTATGCAAATAGCATTTGTTTGCAGCAGCGAAGTTAAGGAGATCCATGTGCAATGAGACAAGTGCTCATGATACACACCTCATATAGTGAAACTCGAGTGCAAGGTCATTCCAGTGCTTCTCATCCGGAGGGACAACAGACTTGAGTGCACATGGGAAATGCCCTCCCCAGCTGTCACACAGATAGACCACACCGTACTGTCCTCGGCCCAGCTCACGGCCCAGCTTTGGCTTGCCTGGAAGGCACAACATCCATTTAGTCAGACTTCAAACCATGTTTGTTGCTTCCTGTAGACCATCAGGCTGGCAGCCCAGAGCCTGGCATGGGCCAGCAGCTGCACCATTCAACTATGTGTCAGATGGAGGCTCACAGAAGCACTTGAGTGAAAAGCAAAACAGCCATCCCACTCCATTACACCCACTGGCTGCGTCAGGAGATAATCTGGAGAACATCAAGCACAACACTCACCATGTAACAGCACATCCTGAAGGGACCTGCTCTCCAACGAGAGCCGTGCCAGCCGAGGAGCGTGGTCCTTCCGCACCTTCAGCCACAGGTCTTCTGTTTTCTCCAGCCTGCCAGAATGGCCATCTTCTAACTGCAAGAGAGAGCCCACATACGCTGCAATCCTGCCTGCTTTGAAGTGTAAAGAGCTCAATGGTCCTTGTACAAGTGAGTAAAGATCCTACTTAAAGCATGCCTAAAAGCAGGACCTTGTATTAGGGCACTTGCATCAGCTTTGCCACCTCTGCCTACAGAACGCAGCATCAGCTGCACAAGCTGCAACTTTAGCTCTCTCTGCAATTAAAACCCCTCTTTTTCAGAAGTGGCAAGGTACAAACCAAGGCCTCCTCAACAGCTCCACACACTCACCTGACGCAGAGAAGCTGCAAAAGCCTCATGGGAACTGTTTAGCCTGGTCCGGAACTGGCTGCAAATGCTCTTGGCTAACTTGGATGCACTGAGGCTCTCAATAGCATCCTGAGCAACTTTCCTCTTCCAGTCACTGGTGATGGCAGGAGGGCTGACCCATGTAATCCGCTGGATTATCTATTCAAACAGGAGAGAGAATTAAGGCACTAGCACAAAAACCCCACAAAGGGTCAGTCCACTTACTCACACTGCTTAGACACCCGTGATAATGCAGTCATCTGCACATAGAACTGCAATAAACTCCTAAAGATTTAGAGTTAACATGTTGCTGTTGTACACACACACACACTAAGAGATCTGATTCTTCCTCAAGATCTGCTCAGTTCACTTCTACATGCCAACCATCCTTTCATGTCTGGCCAAGAAGACACTTGGCTGGACAACCACCACTTGGAAAAGCACAGTTGTGGTGCAGCTTCTCAGCTAAGAAGAGGCACAGCATGAGCAGTAACCCAGAGAGATGTTCCAAAACTGATGAAAGCATCAGTGAAGCAGCTTGTTTTGGGGGACAGACGCTGTCAAGGTGTGGAAATCCTTGCTGTGGGCATACACCACATCCCTGAACTTGCTGGCTGATGAAGACACCCTGCTCCACCCTTTATTAGAAGCCACACAAATCCAGCTCTGCACAGCCAGGCCGGATCTTTCACCCAAGTGGAAGGAGGAATCGGAAGGTTTGGTACCACTCCATCTGCACTGCACCTATTTAGGGGAAAAAACTCATATTCCTCCCATCCATACAAGGAATCTCAAGAGGGAGGAAGCAGCAAAGGTCATCAAGAGCTCAGAGAAAGAACTTCAGAAAGGTGAATACTTTAACAGGCAGGAATTTAAAGCAAAGACCTGAGGAAATCTGTGCTGCTCTGGAGGGAGGAGAGTGAACTGACAATGCAAAGCAAGGAAAGCCCCCACAAGAACCCCCAAAAAACCCAAACCAAACAGCAAGTTCAAAATGCTGATGAGCAGAACAGAAAGGAAACACTAAAGAGATACTTCCTTCACATCAAGTATTAGCATCCCCGGATGAAAACTACACACACAGCTATAATGGGGAAGCAACAGCTTTCCAATGCATGTGCCCAAAGCCAAAACTTAGAGGGCAGCTGCTCCAAAAGCATTTCACTGCACAGGGACAGGTACCAGAAATCAATGCTAAAGATGCCCATACCTGTTTGATCTGTTCCCACAACATCCTGGTTACTGTTGAGCCAGAGTGGAAAGTGACTTCAACATGATAGGCTGCATTTAGGATCTGGAAAGCAGGGGAAAGATGAAAGTATGGGAACTGGGCAAGCTTTAATCACTATAAAATGTGCCAGACCCTCTGAAAATGAGACGAGATACTCTGTGATTCACTTGGTTCAATTCATTTCCTGTATTAGCTCATCATTTTCTATCTAGATCCTATATACAGACTTAGGAAAGGTAAGTACTGCGCCTGTACGTGAGTGTTCTCCAGTGTTAGAACCTCCCTTTAATGCCACCAGACCCAGCTCTATATTCCAGAGCTCTGTTCCTCTCATTTCAGTGAGCATTTCTCCTCCCACCCCTGCTGGATCAGGATACACACAATTACTAAGGATACTCTGGAGAGCCATTTAAGCCACCAGACCTGTTTGAGATAATTGCTTGTGATGTGTACAGAAACATCCTTGGACTTCTCCCAGCTTCTTGCCGGATGTACTGAAACCTCCCAGGACTCCTCCAGGCTCTTCAGGCACCTCTCCAGAGTCCCTACAAAGCTCTCTCGCAGGTAGTCCACGGAACTGATCAACTTGTTGGCAACTGCTTGGTTTAACCGAGAAATAATCAGCTCCTGGATTTGCTTAATACAACACTTGATGTCCTTGGAGCTCACCGGTTCCCCGTTCTCAGGAATGATGATATCTGCATCAAAGAAAAGAAAGAGGCATTTTTGTATTCAACACAGCATTGGTGCATCAGTGGCTGAGAGCTGCTTGGAGTGGTTTGTAGTGGAGCTCCAGCACAGCCCCAGCTGGTGTCTGAATTCACAGGACACTCACCACCAGCATTCTGTAGCTACTACAGGTTTACAGTGATGCCAAGTCAATTATCACCTCAAAAAGCATAGGGCAGAAGCACACAGCTGTATTTCTATCTAAAGAAGTAGAGGCCAGGAGATGCTTCCAGGCCATCCATAAGCACTGCTGGATGCTGAATGTTCTGCAGGAAGTGACAGAACAACCACCTTGGTTCCAGGACCCCTTTTTCCTGGTCCCTGGAAAGGTTCATTACCACCTTGGTATTTTTAAACAAACACTGAGCAATCACTGCTCCCACACTGAGTACTACTGCGTTACTACCAGGAGATGAAGACCTTGTCTCTGGGGTTTGGCCAACACCAGCCTAGTGTACTTAACACAAACCCAGTGATCAGCAGATGGCATTAGCTCCTTGAAATAACACCTTCCTTCTTCTAGGGTACTGCTGCACATACTGGCATCCAACAAGATGCTACACTCTACGTGATGCCTGCTGTGCAAATAAATACATAGACATATTTACTGCAGGTGTTTTATCTTGTGCTACCCCTAAACTCCTAGACGTAAAGGAACCTGAACTCAGTGCTCCAGCTCTAAGAAGAGTGGGGCAGACAGAACACAGGAATTACCTGTCTTGCTAATGAAGCAATAGCAGCCCTACACAGGTAGAATTAACACACTACTGTTAGTGTCTACTAGCTCGCTGGGGTACTTTATGGCATGCAAATAGGCTATACTGCAATTAAAACAAGCTCTTTATGAGGACTACATTTTTGTGGGGGCACTACAAAGCAACCATTTTAAGGAATAGGAAAGCTCTCATTCAGTTCCCACCGGCAGAAGCAAAACCATCAGATCCCAACCTGCAGTACTAAACACAAACCAGTATCTGTTACATGCTTCATCCCTGGCAGTGCTCAAGTCCAGGCTGGACAGAGCCTTGGGTGACACTGCCTAGTCTGAGGCATCTCTGCCTACGCCAGGGGACTGGAACTGGATGATCTTAAGGTCTTTTCCAACCCAAACCATTCTATGATTCTACAAAACCTCTACTCAGAAGCAGAGAAGAAAAAAAGAGAGTTGTGAAACATCCAACCTACAACGTTTCACTGTGATGTTTATGACAGACCTCATATTCCTGCAGACGAAGTCTGGGCAGCCTCTCACCCTCCGCAGTTTGCACATCCTTGTGTGTGTTTCCAGCTCCTGTGCTCCTCGAAGTTGTGCTACAAGAAGATGTAGTGAGAATGCTTCCATTTGCCAAACCCACACACTAAATGCCAAGCGGAAGCCACAGGAGCACAGTATGTTTTGTAGAT